>PVJX010030712.1:0-21818 GCA_004027295.1 Dolichotis patagonum
CAAAGATCTAAATAGTAAAACAGAAACACTAAATCTGTTGGAAGACAAAGTAGGTAAAAATCTCGAAGATATAGGGGTAGGTAGAGAATTCATGAATGAGAATCAAACGGCATGAGAAATACTTCCCAGAATCAATAACTGGGACCCTATCTTATTAAAGAGTTTCTGCATGACAAAAGAGATTTCCAGCAGAGTGAAAAGAAAGCCCACAAATTGGGAAAAAAATCTTAATGGACTGTCCCTCAGACAAAGGACTTCTGTCTAGAACTTATAAAGAATTTTAAAAAATCAGACCTTCGAAATTCAAAGATCCAATCCAAAAATGGGCATGTGAAATGAATATACAGATCTCACATGAAGAAATATGAATGGCAAATAAATACATGAAATAATGTTCATCATCATTAGTCATGAGAGAAATGCAAATTAAAACCACACTGAGATTCCATCTCACTCCAGAAAGAATGGCCAAGATAGAAAACACTACCAACAACAAGTGTTGGAGAGGCTGTGGGGAAAAAGGAACTCTTCTGCACTGTTGGTGTGAGTGTAGACTGGTGCAACCACTGTGGAGATCTGTCTGGAAATTCCTCAAAAAGCTGGGTTTGGAAGTCCCATTTGACCCAGCTATTCCACTCCTGGGAATTTTCCCAGAAGAACTGAAAACATCATGCCACAGTGATATATGTGCACCCATGTTTATAGCAGCACAATTTGTAATAGGCAGATCTTGGAAAAAACCTAAGTGCCCATCAACTGAGGAATGGATAAAAATGTGGCATATTTATACACTGGAGTACTACTCAGCTATAAAGAATGATCACATTGACATATTTATAAATAAATGGATACAACTTGAGATCATACTCATAAGTGAAATAAACCAAACTCACACGTGTGAATATCATATAGTCTCCCTAGTATGAGAGATAGTAAGAGTATATAAGATTTTATGGTAATCATGATTTTCCATTTCATTTCTTTGAAGCATTTCAATGTTTTCATTCATCAGTTGGAATGGTTTTAATCTGTTTTGTTTGACTTTATTATGTGTGATGGTATGAACAGCTGTTTTGAAGAAAACAAAACATTATGGCATCCAGTGCTGATTTAATATCATCTTGCTTAGAAGTCCTACCATGCTTCTACTCTGCTATTACCATTGGTTCTATCATGTTGTGTCTTATTGGGATTTTAATATATGTGATAGTATAAACAAAATTTTTATTGAAAATGAGATATTATAGCAGCCATTGAATAGTACTTCAGTTATTTGGTTCAGAATGTCCTGTAATTCTTTTATTCTTTTGAATGGTTTTATACTATTTTGGTATGTTTTATATTATTGTATTTGAAGCTATGCTCAACTATAGCAGAGAAAGAGATATTTTGATAGCTACTGTTAATGTCCAGTTGTCTTATTGTAAAGTTCTGTGTTGCTTATGTTGCTCTGTTCTGATATGCTTTGTTCTGCCCTCTTTTGTTTTATTCTCTTTAAAATAAATAAATAAATAAATAAATAAATAAATAAATTTAAAGACCCAATTCAAAAATGAGTATCTGAAAATAACAGGTATTTTCCATATGGGTAAGTAAAAACAGCAAATAAATATATGAGAAAATGTTCCACATCATTGGTCATTCAAGGAATGCAAATTGAAACATCACAGAGACTCCAAACAGAATGGTGATCATTATGAACTCAACCAATAGCAAACACTGTTGAGGCTCTGGAGGCGGGGAATCTTTCTCCACTGTTGTTGGGAACATAGAGTGTTATAACCACTTTTGAAATCAGTATGGAGAGTACTCAAAAAGCTAAAACTAGAATTTCATTTGATCCAGCTACTCCCCTTCTTCTTTCCAAAAGAGTTAAAAGCATTCATACCATGGTAATATGTGCATACTCATATTTATAGTAACACAATTTGTAATAGATAAATCTTGGAATCAGCCCAAATGTCCATCAACAGATTATAAGACAAAAACATGTGGTATTTATATATATGAAGTACTATTCAGCCATAAAGAAGAACAAACTTGAGACACTTTTTGGTAAAAGGTTGTACTTTGAGACCATAATTTTAAGTGAAATAAATTAGATACATAAGTTAAAGTATCACATCATTTCTCTTGTGTGAGAATAAATAAGCAAACTGAAGGATAGATATTGGGAAGTAAGAAGAATGCATTCAAATGGGAAAGGCAAACAAGGGACAGGAGAGAGGAATGTTAGGGGAAGGAAAGGTGACTTTAAAAACAGGGAATGAGAGGAAAAAGTTGGAAACAAATCATTTGTAAATGGGGAGGAAAAGATGGGTTGAAGCAAGGGGAAGAGAATAGGGGAATAAAAGAATCAAGATACATTACATACAGAAACAAATTTCCTATGATGAATGCGATCAATATCTGTGGCAAGTATGCACTAGAAAAAAGTATAAAGTTTTAAAACTAAAACTAATTGATCACACATATGTAGGAAAATTAATAGATTGTGACATGTATTGTATTTTTTTATATAACCTTATGCTAATTCTACTCTGTCTTGATTATAACAGTGAAATAACCCTTGAACCTAGAAGGTCATGCAACTCCACTCTTATTTTTCAAGAATGTTTAAATCTTTCAATATAAATTTTAGAAGTATCTTGTAAACTTTTACAGCTGAAATTTGTCATAAGAGCAACCTTATATGCAATCAGAGGAAAACTGATTTCTTAATGATACTGTGTATTATTAATGCACAAGCATAACATACAATGATTTTTTTTAGGTCTGGTTTTTGTCACTGTTTTATGATTTTTATTATAGAAGTTTTTCCTGTTTTTATTCAGCATATCCCAAGGTGTTATATTTTATGTAAATGGTATATAGTTTTGATTCCCATTGTCTAATTATTCACTGTTAGGTGCAAATTATAAATTCAATTGAAAAAATGATAAAATTCTTTCATTTACAACATGGACAGAACCAGAAACCATTTTTTAAGTGAATTAACCCAGGCATACAAAGACAACTATCAACGATCTCATTCATTCTGGGGATATAAAACATTTGCTGTCATAGCTGGTTACAGTTGAATGTTAATTAATAGATGCTGAAGAAAATAGGGAGGTAGGAATGTTTAGACACTGATCAATAGGTACTAAGTTATAGTTAAATAGAAGTAAGAATTTTGGGTGTGCTATTCACAGAAAAATGATTATAGATACTGTTTATATATTTCAAAGAGCTAAGAGAAATGATTTTTAAATGTGTTCTCCAAAAAGAAACAATAAATGTATGAGTTGATAGATACAATTATCCTGATTTGAAACTTACCCAATGTATATAACTATCAAAATATCAAATGCTATAAATATGTGTAAATTTGTGTTTTAATGCATCAGTTTTTAAGTAAATGTACACTCAGTATTTTATCACCTTTTATATGACAAAAATATATATAGTGTATAAATAAGGAATAGACTCTACCCTTACAGGATTCAATGAAAGAGCATCAAGTCTATTGGTTATTTACAGATTACTTATTTTAATGGTTCGATTGAAACCATTAAACCTAGGTTCTTCCACATATAATTTCATAAGATAGCATTTACAGTGCTTAGTTATCAAATTTTTTCAGTAATATCATAGATAGCAGTGATACCTGCAGAATCTTCTAAAAACATGTGGATGGTGATTTCAACCTGTGACCATTAAAAAGCACTTTTAGAGACATTATAGATATTTCTTGTTTCTTTTATATGGAAGATTATATTTTACTTCTTACTAGCTAAAGCAGATATACACATAAACACTGGAAATTAAATGCCAAAGAATATTACTACTTATTTAATTTCAAAAGATTTGAAAAAATTTATGACTAAAGAACATTAAGTACACATTTGTCACATTCTTTAAAAAGGATAATAAAAAACAACTCCTCACAAAACCCTATTGCTCCAGTTATTCAGAGCCCTGTGAATAGAATTATAGAATGTAAAGACTCACTCTCTGGATTTTTTCCTTCTTAAGAAAAAGTAACCTGGGATGTGTTAGGTTAAAAAAAAATGTCCTTCAGCAAGCTAATTTTGAGGCACCACAATTCAGAGTGATTCACTACAGCTGTGAATAAGGAATGTCACTGAAACAGTGAGATGGCCTGAATCACTTTAGAAATTAATGGACTGACTGTGATATACTGGAACTTCTTTCATGCATCTATAATTGGAGTGCCAATTTATTTCCAATCATTTCAAGCGCTGTAATTATAGGGCATCATCACTGCCTGTTTAACATTCATACGGGAAGGTGTCACATGCATGCTAGCCGGGGACCAATGTTTTGCAACCGAGATACATAGACAAAATATGAGAAAATATTTTTTTTCAAGGACTGACACACAACCAAGGTGGACAGAATTAAATGATGCAGTAGAGTGCGTCATGGATTTTTAAGTATAAAAGTTTCTTTTAAACATCTCTTTGGGTGGAGATGAGAAAAACAGAACAGGCAATTGCTGCATTGATTAAATGATGACATTGCAATAGGCATTCCTTGAGCATTTTTCATAGGGCATGCTGGTAGACACTGGAGAGAAATAAATAAATAAATAAATAACACACACACTCAGAACAACGCTAACATAGTCTTCGGTGGTTATGCACTGTCGACCAGGGGGCTACTTTTACAGCGACATTTTCTGGACACTATTGTTTTCATCTCAGATCCGATGATGCAAAGCATAAATACCTAGGAAGAGCAATTTTCTCATAGTTTTGAAAATAAAACAAAGTTAGAAACTTCAAGTTCAAATAAAGTTTTGGTGAAAAAGTATTTATGCCAAATTTATGCCAAGTATTTATGCCAAAAGTACTAAAGGCTTAAGGTGGTCTTCCATCTGCTTCCACAACAGCGTCTTCTCTTAAATTTAATTAATTTATATCATATTGCCTCTACTCCCTACATCTCCAGAAGCAGAGTAGTGCCATTAAGACAAGATCTTCAACCCAAGTGTTCTCAGTTATCTATGTTCAAATGAAAGATTAAATCTCAAGATAACTATTCAGGCCACAAAACCTTCTGAGGAGATTTTAATTATTCTCTATGCTTTGCTGGTATTAACAACCCTGCACAACTGACATAGGATTTACCTCTTTAACTTTAGCACTACTATTGTGAAATGAATGTTATTCTGTAAAAAGCAATTAATCCTAAGTGAGACTTTTGAGTTGTGCTCTTTGCAAAATTTGAATTTCAGTTCATCAAATATTCAGTATCAATTTAGATGCCATATTTGTAGTCTCAAGAAAATTGTAAGGATAAGAGCTTTATAGGTTCATAAAAATTGTAATGATGGTAACTACTTAAACAGTGAGTAAAAATTAATTATGTTATTAAATCAATAATAAAACTGAAGGCTTATGTAAAAGGATAAGAAATAGACCAGGTTGCCAGAAGACAGGCAAAAAAGATGAAAACAGAATTTTAATCAAACTGTATATAGTATCCTCACTCTACTATGGAAACAGCAAATGGACTAAGTACTCTGGACCCAATAACTTGAAATAGAGAAGATAATGTTGTCTTTCTTTTGAACTTAACTAATGAATACCTATGTGTAAACTATTCAGCAGTAAGTTGTAATAGCAACTAGTAATGGTAGATTTATGTGAGTAATTACAATAGTGATTATTGTTATAAATTTATATGAGGAGTCTTATTACTATTCACTCTGCATGACAATTATGAAGTGTGATTAATTTGAGTAAACCTATAATTGAACTTATACTGATATTTTAATTAGGAAAGATAATATAAAAGTATAAATTTGCTGCGAAGAGCAAAGAAGGGAACCTAGCAACTATTTACTCCCTTCTAAACAACTCCAACTCTGCTAGCTCCTTTGCATACATTATTATTATTATTTTAATTTATCTTAAAGAGATAACATTAATATCATTATGAAAGATGAGTAAGTTTCACCAAAGATAAATAACTTGTTCAAGGTCAACCAGCGAGTAGATTCAGAGATGAGATTTGAACCTAAGCCTTCAAACTCAAAAGTTATGCTTTTTTTTCATTTCACTAAATTTTATTTAAGAGAAAATAACCAAAAATACTGACTAAAGAAAATATAAAGTGAAATTTGCACAGCTCACATTCTCATGCAAAAGTCAATCTGAGGGGCGTATTTCATGTGAGGGGCCTTGAAAGAATACTCAGGCATTGGCCCTGCCACTGGAGCTTCTTTTTCACTACGGTGATAACAATAGATGACTTTGGTAAGGATGAATTATTAGTGCAGACGAAACCACTGTGTGATGGAGATGAGTGTGAGTGTGCCTGTGAAAAAACAAAACAACTTTTGTAAAAACTATGGACAATCAGAATTCTAAGAACTTTTGCCTTCTAGTCCAAGTCCTCATTTTCAAAATTTAAATAGATATAGATATGGGTGATACAGATATACAAGATACAGATACATATTAGATATAGATATACAGTAATACATATTGATATATAATTTATGTTATTAAACTATATATCATTTTTATATAGGTATTAGACTTCACATGTACACTACATACAGTTTGATTAAAATTCCATTTTCATCTTTTTTGCCTGTCTTCTGGCAACCTGGTCTATTTCTTATCCTTTTACATAAGCCTTCAGTTTTATTATTGATTTAATAACATAATTAATTTTTACTCACTGTTGAAGTAGTTACCATCACATTAGATGTTTGAATTTTAGAAAAGACACAACTAAGAACTAGTATAAAACATCTCTGGGTACAAAGGTGGACTTGTGTTAAAAGAAAAAAGAAAAACAGGAAACAGAAAATAGTAGTTAATTATTTTTTTAAGTATTTTATACTATGTTCATAGAACATAGTATAATTACTATTGAAATCTTTTTAAAGACTATTGATAAAGATAAGACTTATTGAAATCTTTTTTAAATTATTTATTTGAAAATATTGTAAACTTGGGAAACCAATATTTCACCAAGATCTCTACAATGTTTCTCATGCTATATTTTTAACATAATGTGATAATATAAAAGAATAAATAAATGACTATAGTTGTTATCTCACTTTATGTGATTGTATTCAAGTGTATTACAAATGTATTTGTTTTATTCTTTGTGTGTATGTGTTTTTTTTAATCAACTGCTAGAAAACATCAGAAGACAAGATTATCAAGTCACACTAGGGGAAATGATACTGAAGACAATAAAATCTAACTTCTCAACAGTCTTGTAAGACAATCCAAATTACCATAATGAAATTTAATGAAGACAAATGTAAACAATCTACTGAGCCTCTAAGAATCAAACACACAAGTACATGATGATTAAGATATTAAGCTATTGTCAATTATGTATAAAGGGTCATGACAAATGCTGACACTAAGCTCAATGTGAGTCAATATTGTTACACCAAAGCACCTAATTTAATCTCAAACTAAACTACAGCATTACAAGTGTTGTAAATGTCAAAATAAATGAGTCAATAGTCCCACCATGCTTTATGCTGATCATATGCAAAATATTATTTCCATTTATGGATAAAACATTAAATAAAGCCCATTAAAAATAATACCTAAGTATAAGATCTAAAAAGTAATACTATAGTTGTCCTCAAATATTAAGAGTATAACATAAAAGCTAGTCTTACCTTGAGGGCAGAGAGCAGATCTGAAACCAGTGCAAAAGAACAGAATACCTTTCCAGGGATCTTTGAGAGCCAGAGAACTCTTATGCATCCATCCAACTGGAAAATCCCATGGTGCATTCAACATAGACCTTTTCTGTAGGATGCAGAAAGGTAGGGCATCAACCCTTATGTTTTAAGTTCTCTGAAATTCTCAGAATTTTTAGCCACCTTCCTCAATATGAAACTAAAGATGAATCCCCTTAATTCTACCTCCCTTTCCCCACTCAAGCTTAAATTCAACTTTCTTCTGTTCATCAGGAAAATATGTTCCCTTCATGTGTCACAGTAACTTGCTTTATGTTATTTCATTCCCTTTTTAAAGCTATGGTGTTGCTATTAAAAAGAAAAAGACAATAATCTTTGTTCTCCAATTACTACCTTGCCTTTTCACACATACCTCTTACCTTTGAGACATGGGGAAGTTTTTTTTCCCTTTGTCTACCCACAAATCTTGACTTTTAAAAAGATGAATAAAATGTACAGGTAAAATAAAAGACAAAGCACTTTGCCATCAGTCTGTTTTCATAGTAGGGTTTTTTTAAATTCAAGTGTGAGAAGTAACCTACCTTACTCTTGATTAGGGTTTAACCTGGGATTAAAGCATTGAAGGAGCCAATGAGAGGAAAACTCACAATGATATGAAGAGTAAGAACTGGTCACCACTGATTTAAAGATTAAACTAAAAACACTACATAATTTTTATTATATGAAGGAGTCGAATGCTATCAAATTATTTTCTCTGCCTCTACCTAGGTGTTCTGAAGGATTTTTTTCTTTAATATAGGTATATTAAATTACAATATTTGATTTTTGAAATACTAAGCCAACTTTATACTCTTGAAATAAATCTCAGTATATTATCTTTTTATGTATTTCTAATCTCAATTATTTAGTTTTGAATGTTTGTTTTTATGCTTATTTCTTAATTCTCACAGGAAAGTAAGACTCTCTTTGTTTTCCCTTTTATAGAGGTTTACAGCAAATATGAAGGAATTTAACTAAGGTCAAACTAAGAAAATGCAGTACTTGAACTTGAGCCCAGATTTGTCAAGATTTGGTCTGTTTCCATTAACTTTACAATAAAGCAGATATAAACTAGGCTTTTCCTGAATTTAGAGAAGTAATGAGGACACTCACAGCAAGATACTCACAGCACATTGTTCTAATGTCCTTAAATTTACACAATTTACAGTTATAACACATCTATATAACAGAAGAAGAATAAAGAGAAAGGTAAATGGGTGCAACTTGGTACTTTTGCAGGCAGCTGAGTTAGTTAGAAATATTATAGGCAGTAAGACAGGGCTATGTCTTCAATGGAGCCAAGGCAGATACCTAGCAACTTCAGGGGAGACTGATGCCTCCTGCTGTGGGCCAGGCCTCAAGACAAAAGTCCAAACAAATGCACCCATATCCTGCGAATTGATACCCTAAATAGTTCCCATCCCCCTAGGGAAGAGTCACAACTACTTAGGAATGCCTGATTTCTTTTTCTTTTTTTTTAAATTTTATTTAAAGAGAAGAAAGAAAAAAAAAATGAAACAAAACAGAATAAAGGGTAGCAACAATACAGTATTCCAAGAGAAAAAAAGAAAAGAACAACAACAAAAAAACCTAAGAAATTATTACTTGACAAATTACATACTGACTTCTTGGAAATAGTTGTTCAAATTACAAAGTTAAAACATGTAAAGTAGACATTCAAACAGTGAGACTGTTACCAGTTCTGCTCCACGATCTGACACAAACAGCAATATGGTAATCCATCTTACCCACTCAAATATACATGCAATTATATCAAAAGGGTAAAATTAAACACAACAAAACAGAGCAAAGCGGATCACAAGAAAGCAATGTAAGAGACGAAAATTTCAAAACTAGACAATTGGAGATATTCACTCTCTATGATATTGACTCTTGTTTTCTTCCAAATAGTTGTCCATATTGTCACATACAGGGAATTCACATGAAATAACCTAGTATGGAATTGATCTGAGCAGGACGAGGAGGGCATTTCAGGTCTTCAAGACCAGACATTAGGGAAGCCAGGAATGGCTGTCATAGTGTCTCTCATTCTCCTCAAAACAGCTGTCCATACCTTAATGTGTGTAGAACTTAAACAAGGCAAAGCAAGCTAAGACCACTTCGAACAAAAAGTGATAGTTTTGCTGGACTTCACATCATGACATTATGGAGTCAGCACTGGGTATTTTAGTGTCTCTTTTTCTTCAAGTAGTTGTTCATTTCAACATGTGTTATATATTTGGTTCTCATAAACTGTTTATAAGCTCTACACATGCATGAGTCTCTACATATATATCTATCATTTCTGTATTAGCAGGAAAAACAAAACAAAGCAAGATAAGACAAAACAATTCCTAGAAAAGCATGAAGCAAAAAAGTCATATATATCCGCAATACAAGGTGATCTACAATGGTTACCATGATGTCTCAGCAGTATATAACAACATTAATAAAAACAAAGCATTGGAGACATTGTAAGACTTCAAAAACAAGTAATAATCAAACCAGAGTGGTTATCTTAATGAATCTTGTCATCTTCAGTGTAGTTGCCTGTAATCTTAGACTTGATGCTATCAATCATAACAGATTTAAATAAAATCAGTCAATATAAAGTAGCAATCTAACAACCCAGATTCAAATAA
Organism: Dolichotis patagonum; assembly: GCA_004027295.1. Classification (NCBI taxonomy): domain Eukaryota; kingdom Metazoa; phylum Chordata; class Mammalia; order Rodentia; family Caviidae; genus Dolichotis; species Dolichotis patagonum. The sequence goes on from PVJX010030712.1 coordinate 10,369, forward strand.
GATCAGCCATAATAAGACAGTATAAATTATAAAGGGCTTCAGATTAAGTTGATAGGAAATTAGGGATGATTACCATAATATGTCCTCTTATTTTGGGGATAGCTGACCATGTCCTCAAGTCTAGTATAAGTAGACAAACTGGAACAGCATGTAATTCATCCAAGCAGAGTGATGAGAATAATGTAAATTTTAAATCTTGTTATCCCATTAACGGTATCCTCTGCCTTCCTTTTTTAGGCAATTCCTCCCCTTTCACTCCCATAGGGTGCACTGCTTATTTTGGGTCCCACTGTCTCCCTATATAGAGCAGCTCAGTGGACCCTATCTCCTGATCTACTCTGCCTGTGTTTCTCTCTGTTAATATTTCAAAGCAATCTATACTAGAGATTACAGCCAATCTTCTCTGCCTTATTTCTGCTGTTCTGTTTTTCTGCCATTGTTTGTCTACTTTTCTGTTCCACTCCACTGTCTGCCCCATTCACTGAGGTCTCTCTGCCATTGTTCCTGAAATGCTCATATTCTGGTTCTCTCTCTCTCTAAAATGTCCTTCAGTATTTTTTGTAGGGTTGGATTGGTGGTCACAAACTCTCCAAGTTCCTCTTTGTCATGGAAGCATCTTGTTTCTCCAATACTTTCTAGAGAGAGTTTTGCAGGATACATCAATCTGGACTGGAGGTTGTTCTCCTTCAGGGCTTGAATTACTTCACTCCAAGGTTTTCTTGACCTGATGGTCTCTGTTGAGAAGTCTGCTGTGATTTTGATGTGTTTTCCTCTATAGGTGATCTGTTTCTTTTCTCTGATGCCTTTTAATATTCTGTTCTTATATTGAATTTCTGGGATCTTGATTATTATGTGTCTAGGTGTAGCTCTGTTTTGGTTGTAGGTGGCTGGAGTTCTGTATGATTCATACATCTGCATATCATTTCTTTTTTCTATGTTAGGGAAGTTTTCCTTAATAATTTCTATGAATAGCCTTTGCAGTTCCTCTGTTTTGACTCCTGTTTCTTCATTCACATGCTTTATTCTTAAGTTATAGATCCTTTTGTTGTCTCTAGCCTTCTAATTGTTATTGCCTGCTCCCTTGTTATTTTTAAGAGATCGTCCCTTTCATGATCACACATTGCAAGCCTGTGTTCAATTTTTGATAGTCTATCTTTGGTTTCTTTCAAGCAGTTTTGCCAGTTTTCTATGGAGTCTTTAGTTTCCTGATAATCTCTTTGAATTTGCTTCATGAATTCTAGGTTTTTCCTGTTTTCTTCATTAAATGTTTCTCTCCTTTTGTGTTCCTCCATTCTTCTGTCTGTGTCTTTTTGAGAGGTGCCCAGCCTTTCTTTTATTAAACTACTTATCTCTTGTTTAATTTGAATTAATATGTCAGTTTTGATCCTGCTTACAAGGTCCTGAAGATATCTCTTTATGTCTGCTACCGCTGTGTTTGATGTTGCATGTTTGCTGCCCTCAATCTCTTTTGTATTTACCTCTCCTGGATCAATGTTCTCAGGGTTGGGGGCTGGGTGTTTTTTCTTATTTCTCCCTCTCGTCGTGTTTTTGGTTCCTTCCATACAAGTGTACAGTGTGTAATTCCCAGCCCTTTTCTTGTTGGTTAAGGCTCCTCTGGAGCGTGCAGGCTAGGGGCTTCTGCCCTTTGCCAGCCGCTATCAGAGAGTGAAGTTCAAGCAACTGCAGTGTGCGCTGGCTCCTCTCCTCCAGGCCAGTCAACCTTTTCAGGCCTTCACTGCATCAGTGTGTGGCTGTGCTCAGGGAATTAGTTTGTAGCAACCCACTGTGTTCCGGCCAGGGGCACGCCCCAATCTTTGGCGAGGGGAGCAACCAACTAAACCACTTCCTTATGGAGTTAAGGCTGTCCTGCCCAAATCCAACATGTCTTCCAGTTGGTTTCCCCTTTCCCATGGGAGGGTCTTATTCCCATCACTCACCACGTGTTGATGCCAGTCCCTGAGAACTGCTGGGCTCCCAGACCTCCCACTTCAGCGCGGTTGCGGTGCAAATTCAAGGTGCCTCTAGTGGGTCGTGTGCAGGGCTGGGTCTGTGCAAGCTGCATGCAGGGATGTTCAGCTCTGCGCTCCAGCCACTCAAGCCTGTGGCATCAGTGCAGTTCGGTCGGTCAGGTCACTGTCGGGCAGGAATTCAGGTGGCTCGAGGAGGGCACCGTGCTTGCTGATCTTAGCTTCACTAATGGTAGCCCCAGGACCTCATATTTGAGCAGTTTTTTTTAACTTTAGTTTCTTCCTGGGTTAAGAGAGCCCCTCTCTCTCTGTTTGGGTGTCTCCAAGGTGTTAAATTCTGGCATTTAAGCTGTCTGTCTCACAGTGGATCTTTCTCCTGCTACCTACCAATCTGCCATCTTTGGAAACTCCCAATGCCTGATTTCGATGTGACTCTCTTCCCCACTTGTCCCTAATGTAATTAATTTTACCGGAACTATTGATCTTATTGGCTAACTATAGTTATGTCCCACCGTATGCCCATCTGCATTGTGAGTTCCCAGTCTTCCCCCACACTGAACCCATGATTTTACTCTATAAAAGGCCCTGGAAAAGACAGAGTCCTTGGCAATGGGCTCGGAACCCCTTCTGTCTCTCTTCAGCCAGAATCACTTTTTCTCTCTCAATAAATATATTCTGCCCTTAACCTCCATTGTTCCTAAAATTCATTCATCAGTTTTAGAGAACACAAGCTCATGTCAGATATAGTATGTCGGGAATTTCATTTCACTATACTGATAAGTGAAATAAATCAGACTCATATGTGTAAATGTAATGTCTCCATAATGTAAGAAATTGGAAGTGTAAATAAGATCCAAAAGGTACAACAGATACTGTGAAATGGGAAGAAACTTTACAAAAGGAATGAAATTGGGATGAGTGATAAGAGAAAAGAGGAAGGGAAAAAGAAAGAAATACATATAATTGTTAAGGTCGTTTTACTACTAATGTCTATTGGTTTATTGAAAAGAAAGGTTTGTGTTTATATTGTTTGATCCATTTTTTATGCAGAGTACAAAGGAATTTTAAGACAGTGAGTCTACTCTGTATGAGCTTACAATAATAATTACATATCAGGCATTTGTCAAAACCAACAGAATGGACAACATTAAGTGTGAATCTTAACACAAACTACTGACTTGGGATGATGGTGATGTGTCAGTTGTAACAAATGCTCCCCTGTGGGTTGCTCATACTTGGAGAGTACATGCAGAGTATGAGAAGAATCTCTGTACTTTCTGCTCAGTTTTACTGTGAATGTAAAATTATTGTAAAAATAAAGCACTTATTCTTTAAGGGAGTGTGAGAATTAGAACTACCAGAAATAAGTATGGAGTCCAGGGATCAAGCTGACACATCATAGATGCCCTCTAAATAGGGGTATGAAAGGAATTCTGAATGAAATTGACATTTAAATCCTTCCCTTTCTCCTCAACTCATATTTTAAAGCACTGGAAAATCCCCTTGAAAGAAAACTGCACTTCAAATTTTCCCATTGATAAGGAACATCCAGTTGAATTGTGTTAATCAAGACAGGATAGTCATTCTTTACCATATTTATTAGTGGTTCAAAAGAGTAGTAAAAATTCATTTGTGACATCCAACTGTGACAGTGGCTCTATCATTTATAATCCCTGCCTGGAGAATAGGAAGGTTTCTATTTTTAAATAAAAGTAAAATGACATAAAATGCCTTGACTATTAGTTGGCATTCATTAAAACAACTAGATGCCAATTCTGGTGTTATCTCCATGATAAACCCTCTCTGCAACTGTTCGTGCCCTTTTAAAATAAAGTCACAATACCCTTAGGAAGAGATGAACACACTTAGAGATAGTAAAAAACCCAAGCAAAGTAAAGAACCCCAAAGCCTCCTATCATCTCTGGGACTGTCATAACTTTTCCCCTATATAACATTCTAAACTGCCCGCCTCCCTGCAGTGTGCAGCAGCATAATGCAGCAAAAATAATTGCCTTCCAATTTGCTGGATGTGACCTTAAGTACATAACTAAACTGTGGCTCAGTTTCTCTATTTGCAAAATGATGAAAATAATATTTGTTCCATTTGGTTTCTGTGAATGCCGAAGAAAAAATACAGTGCTTGAGTTTTATTCAATATTCATTTTTGTATCAATTAAAATCAGAAGGCCTGCAGATATTTTGCTCTTGTGGAAGTTCTTTTGTTTTGTTTTGCCTACTGTGAATGCAGACTCTGCAAAGAAAGAGTTAGATGATCATTTCTAAAACTAGCCAAAAGGACAGTTTGCAGAAAAAGAAGTGGGTAGGCTAAGTTCCTGACATTATAAAAATAGGGTGAAGGTAAAGAAATGTTCATTGGGTTAGTGGCCTACTTTGTGGCTTCTCCAATAAGTAATAATTATCACTTAGCAAACTTCAAATTCAAAACTTGGTGATTCTGAGTCACTGCCTACACTAGGATAAATAACATCCCATAAGTATATCCAGTTCCTAATCCATGGTATCTGCTAATGCATTCTTGTTTGAAGAGAAATATTTTTTAAGTGGGAGTATATTCAACATCTTGAATTGGAAAAACTAATCAAGATCATTAGGGCAGGTCTCAAATATAGGTGTCTTTATAACATGGAGAAAGAGTAACACTTGACTGCAGCAGAGAACAGAAATATGAGTGACTGACACTAAAATGATATTCTCTCAAGAGTAGAAAGGCTATGCACCAAAGAATAGAGATAGACGTTGGGCACTAAGAGGCAGGAAACCAAGTTTCCCCTCAGAACATTCAGAAAGAACAGCCCTGCCTATACTTTTGACATTTAGTCCTATGAAACTCATTCCAGAATTTGACCTCCAGAACAGAATACAAAGTATCAGTATTGCTTTACAATATTAAGTGTGTTATGGAGCAAGTGGGAACAAATATGCCTCCATTTTGGAATACAGTTTTAACACAAGAAGATAGGATGTTCCCCAAAGAAAAGCGAGACGCTGTTGATAATTATTACTTATTGGAGAAGCCACAAAGTAGGCCACTAACCCAATGAACATTTCTTTACCTTCACCCTATTTTTATAATGTCAGGAACTTAGCCTACCCACTTCTTTTTCTGCAAACTGTCCTTTTGGCTAGTTTAGTTTTACAGTTTTAACACAAGAAGATAGGATGTTCCCCAAGAAAAGCGAGACGCTGTTTTTGGTTTTTGTTGTTGTTGTTCTTTTATTTTTTACCTTTGGAATTCTGTATTGTTGCTACCCTTTTTCTGTTTTGTTTCATTGTTTTCTTTTTTTGCTTTTTCTCTTTAATTAAAAATTTTTTTAAAAGGCAGGATGGGACACTGTATAAAGTTGACCTGTGATACATTGACCAAATTTGTCTCGCTTTGTCCCATGTATACTCTAGTGTTCATGCAAGTCTCTGGAAATAGAAGAAATACATTAACAGGCAATGAAACACTGAGAGAGAGGCCCTGATGCGTCCTGCATTATTATAAGGCAGGATGGCTGACCCTGAAGCAAGGCCAGCAGATTGCTATAGCTGCTGGTTTCAAACAGGAGCCTAAAGAGAATTCTTTCTGTGGTCTGTTGGCCATTTCAGAACTTTGGAAATGGAATGGTCAATTCATCAGAAAGAAATAGCAGGTGAGTATGGCAGACTTTCAGGGGCCTGTAGGGCAGAGACCTTGGTGCCTCGGGACCTGCACCATGCAGTTGATTCAGGGTGCTGGGAGAGCAAGGAGCACCTTCCCTCTCTGGGGACTGGCTGAGAGTGTGGCAGAATTTTGGCCGTCTGAAGGAGAGAAGCTCTGGCACATCGGGACCTGCACCATGCAGTTGACTTGGGGTACCAGGAGAAAAAGGAACTCCTCTCCTCTCTGGGGGGTAGCTGTGAGCCTGCTGGCACGGGCTGAGAATCAGACATCTCGTGTTGTTCTGCCCCCTGTCCCATGTCCTTAGCAAGTGGCAGCCAGTTAACTACACATCTCGTGAAAAGATTGGCTATGTTATTTAGTATGAGCTCCCCATATGCAAAGATATGGATAACCATTTGGAAGAAAACAAGAGACAATATGACAGATAGTGAAGATCTCTGGTTGTCTAGCTTTGAAATTTATGCTTTCTTATGTCCCATTCTGTTCTGTTTTGTTGTGTTTAATTTTGCCCCCTTTGAAATAAATTTTTAAAAAATATATTTAAAAAAGAGGGGAAAAGAAAGTGCTCTAAAAGACATAACTGCATGTATGTTTAAGTGTGTAAGGTAGATGACCATATTACTGTTTTTGTTAGATTGTTGAGCAGAACCGTTAACAGTCTTACTGTTTGAATGTCTACTTTGTATGCTTTAATTTTGTAACTTGAACAACTATTTCCAATGATGACAGTATGTAACTTATCAAGTGGTGATTTCTTAGTGTTTTTGCTTTTTGTTGTTGTTGTTCTTTTATTTTTTACCTTTGGAATTCTGTATTGTTGCTACCCTTTTTCTGTTTTGTTTCATTGTTTTCTTTTTTTGCTTTTTCTCTTTAATTAAAAATTTTTTTAAAAGGCAGGATGGGACACTGTATAAAGTTGACCTGTGATACATTGACCAAATTTGTCTTAGATGGGTTTTAGTGTGATTGTCTATAGCAATAGAAAAGCTTATATTGATTTCTTAAAATTTAAATGCACCTCTTTGTGTGCACTCCAGATTTGTAAGGCTCAGGCAAATATTTTCTTTTATCTGTTTGTAATAAAAGATCCAGACAGTGAATTTGAGATTTGTGGTTTGAGGTTAAAATATGGTTTGCATGGACAAATGTTCAAAGCTAAATCCACTCACCCTTTCTTCAGTGGAGTACATGTCTTGTAAGTACCAACTGCTTTACATTAGCATTCAAGGGCCGCCATGATCTGAAACGTGCCTCATCTCACTCTTCTTGGCACCCCATACTATAGACTTTCAAATAACTGCAGTTCCTTAAAAACACCCTGCATTTTTTTATTATAGTCTTTTCAAATACTACATTTCCTCCTTGAAGAATTCTCTTCTTTCCATCACACTCCCATTAAAGAACCAGAAAATTGAAATTAGGTTTCAAACCTAAAATAAACCTAATTAAAATTAGGTTCCAAACCTAAAATATTACCAATAGCATAAAGCTTCATTGAACAAGAGTTCAGTCATCACTCCTAGAAAGTCTGTCATGTACCCTGCATACATTGTTGACTCCTAGTTATCTTCTATTCAGTGCCAGGAGTTGTCTCAATACTATAGGCCAATAGGACAGGCAGAGGAGAAGTCTAAAAAGGTGATCACTTGCCTGAGTAGCACATGTATGTACTTGATTTTATAGAAAAGCATACCTATTGAGGGATGATGTTATTTCATCAAGCTATGTATGTTCTTGATTCCTTCATTCATGGAATCTCATGTTAAGCTAGTAGGCATACTTGCTTGCCATCTTTTTCCACATGGTTTTACTTTTATCGGCATCTCTTTCTTTTTTTTCTATTTTTTGTTAGATTTACTAACAACTCACTTTATTTCTACTAAGTAACATTGAAACCTTCCTTTTCTTCCTAGAAATAGATTCCTCCTTTGATCAGTACTTCACAATCAATATCCTTCTAGCTTTGATAAACATCGTTTTAAAATCTTCACTTTCCTGTAACAAAAACCCCACCTCAGTATTTTCTACATATTCATGTTCTGATTGGAAATTCTCTCTTTTCTGATTTTCCCCATTTGGGAACAATTTAACTATTGACCCCACTATATGACTCAGACAAGTTAGGTTGGTCATGTACAGTACTTTTTTTAAAGAGTATAAAACTAATGAAAATAAAACAAAATAAAACCAATCAAAATAAACCAGTATAAGTGATACAGGATTTCAAAACCTTATGAAATCAACAATAGTTGCCATAATGCTTTTTGTTGTCTTCAAAATAGCTGCAGATACATTCAGACATAGTAAACCTTGAACAGAACAGAACAGAATAGAAACAATAAAAAGAAAACAATGAGTATAAAGGACTTCAAATAAAGCCAATAGTAAATTCAAAATGGCTGCCATAATATGTCTTGCTATCATTTAAATAGCTGTTCATGGCATCAGATTTAACATACTCAAACAAAACAAAAGAGAATAAAATCCAATCTAACAAAACAATGAAAATGATATGGTTTCCAGGCAGGATTAGCTTCCTGGTGAGGCCTTGCTCTCTCCCTCCATAGTATGGTATGGTGCTGACTCATGGAGAGAGGCTTGGGTCTGGCTGGCTCCACTCCAGCAGTGGGCCACACATATAGAGTACTTTCATGCAGGGTATTTGAAATTCTTCTGTGTATTGTATTATAATCATGTTATCTGTGGTTAATATTCCTATATTTGTTTCATCATTAATGTGTGAATTATTCAACAGATTTGATTTAATCCTCTTGATGACAATTGTTCTTATTCTCAAATTATTATTTGCAAGTTCATTTCACAACAAGAAGTCCTCTTTTCATGCTCATTGTGTTATTTCTCCAAAAACAAGATGACTCAAACTTTTCTCGATATATTCTTTTCAAGATATGAAATTAAATCATCTCAAGGGTGACAAAGTCCCTTTAGATATAAAATGATATCACTGGTCAAAATTCAGGACAAAAGTATGTATCACATTGTTCCACAGATCACTGGAAGCTGGAATCTTAGTATGACAAAAGACAGATTCCTTGTAAAAGGAAGAGAAGTTCCAAAGTTTGTTTCAAATTTGTCACTGTTTCTTTTTACTTTACTCCAAAATGAATGTGTAAAATTCATGGCACTCTTTCATAAGCCTACAATTTTGTCCTGTAGCATAGATGTTGTCTCATGAAGCAATGCTATGCTATAATATTTTCTATAATGATAGAAATGTTCTGTAATCAAAATAATGTCACCCAAGGCATAGCCTCTAACCATATGTAGTTGCTAAGCATGTGAATACATGGCTGGTGCAAATGAAACAGTGAGTATTTAAACACTTGATCTTAGCCAAAAGGCCGAGAAGCGATACAGTGAGTAGTCAAAATTTATCTAATTTTAATTAATTCATTCACTGGTGGATAATTTTTGAACACCACAGCAGTAGATCATCAAGTAAAATTATACAATTGAAAAAATTCTGTTTCCTTGTAAATTCCCAGTATATTTGCAAAGTAGATCCAGCACAGCCTAAGTACAGCTCCAGGTTTCTGAAAATAGAAAAAATTTCTACTCTAGAATCATTCTTGCTTAGGGAAAGAGCAGGTGATATAAACACATAGATCACTCAGTGTCTCAAATAATATTGCTGTGCATGTGAAGAACACTAAATACTGTATTTTATCATCTAATCTAGCTCTTTTGATATGAAGTGTCTCAGTTTAACATATTTTATTGTGTTAAATAACATAGTACATAATATGCACCACTGTTTCCAATCTTGTAATGTCATTTTTTTAAGGTTAATCCCCAACAACTTGGAGGTATTATAGCACAGCATCTAACATCCTAATTTCACAAAATTCTAACTTCTTTAGAGAAAAGTGAATTGTCAGCAGAATTTGGAGTTTAGATGAGGGAGTTTAGAAAAATGCCAACAGTTTAATTGGTAGTAGATTAACATTTGGAACTCATTGGTTACTTCTCAAAAATGATTTTTAAAAACCTGGTTTTAAATTATGACTTATAACTGTAACTATTTTGCTTTTAAATGTAACTATGTTCAGTTTCTCTCCTTGTAGGCAACAAGGAGTTTTACAATTCTCATTTGTACAATTGGAAATAGCTGGATTAAAAATTATATAGAGATCTTTAATTGATTTTAGTGGAAATGTAGGATTTTTATGGATAATGACATCTAAGTGAAATTTCTAGATGAAATATATATGCATGGAAGTAATCTTGCTAGGTGGATGGATGTATAAAACATTAAAGATTGAGAAATTTGCCAAGAAACTCATAGTTCCCTAAAATATTGAACTGAAATGATCTTCATAAAATTAAATGAGAATGTTATCACATATGAAGCTCTATTTAACATAGGATTTTTGTTTTTTCAGGCATACATTTACATTGTGAATGACAACTTTGCTGAATTAGAGCCAATGGAGATTAGGGTCAACAAGAAAACAATATAGTGGGAACAGTAATTACCAGAGTTTTTTCTCTAAACTTATGTTTTAGAAGCAAAATCATAATCTTTTGGGTCATTTTACATTTAAGTCTATTACTTTATGTTCCTTGTGCTAATTAGCACCTACCTGTTTTATACCTCAGTTTCAGGACTGTAGATTTCAGAGAGGATCTAGGCATGGCAGAGATATATCCTTCCTGGTCATGGGAACCTACACAAAACTGACAGCCATGATTCTCAGTATGAACCATTTCTTCCTCAGTTGGTCCCCACATAGTACAACTTATTTCTTTAATCCCCTTTCCTCACTCTCCCTTACTATTTCTCTAGTTCCTCTTTCCCCTTTACAACCTTGTTGACATTGCTCATCTTAGTTCATGCTTATGGCATATAATGTCAGTACTCATTGAGGTAATTAGGGCATTGTACATGGCATATCACTTCACATAGACAAAGCACCAGGGAAAATAATCATATACAATTCACAGAAAACCTCCCAGTAGTTAAGGAAATTTTCCCTTTTAATGCATAATTAAAACTTTTATCTGTTGGTATTTTACAAGTCTCTTTTAAATCATCCTTAGGGTTTTCCCAAAGGAGAGCTACCATTAGAATAGGTGACTTTACTCTTGCTTTTAGACACACTTCATTTTGCTGTGATTCACTTTACTGCACTGCTCAGATACTGTATTTTTTTCCAAACTTAATGCTTGTGATAACCCTATATTGACCATGGGTATTGCTAAAATTTTTCCAATAGCTTGTGCTTACTTCATACTTTTGTGTCCCAATTTGGTAATTCTCACAATATTTCAAACACTTTATTATTTTACAGGCTATTATGATCTGTTATCAGAGATCCTTGATGCTACTATTATAATTTTGGGGAACTCAATGAGATATTTCTATCTAAGACAACAAACTTAATAAGTCAATGCTGTATATGGTCTGGCTGACCCACCAACCACTTGTTCCCCTATCTCTCTTCATCTTCTTGGGCACAACAGTTTTGAAATTAAGCTAGTTAATAACTGGCAGTGGCTTCTAAATTTTCAAGTAAAAGCAAGGGTTGAGTGTCTCACATTAAACTAAAAACTACAGAAGATCAGCTTGTTGGGAGCCAGTCCTAATGGGCATGCACGCAAGATGGCGCCCGCACTCCGCCTATACCGCTCCCCTGCCCATCGTGTGCCCAAGATGGCGCCTACATCCTGCTTCCGGGTTCTTGCTCAGGTTGCAACCAGCACCAAATATGGCTACACACAATCTGCCCCGCGCTAATGGCCAATAGCTCGCCTCCACGTAGAACCCTTCGATTGGCTATAGACAGCTTATAAGC
>PVJX010030713.1:0-21881 GCA_004027295.1 Dolichotis patagonum
TGTTTCTGATCTGTTTCTTTAGGTCTTCTTTATTTCAACAGTGGTTTGTTGAAATTTTCATATAGAGGTCTTGTACTCTTTGCTAAATATATTTCTAAGTATCTAGTGTTTTTATGCTATTAAAATATTTTTTTAAATTGCACTTTCCCAATTTTATTTCTAATCTATAGATACATAACTGATTTTTATATATTGACTTTGTATTCGAAAATATTTTGTTTCCTTATTAGTTCTGGTAATTCTGGGGGATCCCCTAGGATTTTCTACATAAATAGTTATATTGCTACCAGTAAAAGTCATTTTACTTTTTACATCCTTGGAGGAACTGGGGACTTCCGTGTCACTGAGGAAGTGACACGGAATAAATAAAAAAATTTATTTCCTTTTCTTGCCTTATTTAACCTTCTAGGGCTTCCAGTACAGTGTTAAATAGATGTGATGAGAGCAAGCAACTAGCCTAGGGATGAAGAGGAGAAATTCATTCATTCTTTCCTCACATCAGACTGCATTAAATGCAGATTTTTCAGAGGTGCTGTTCATCAAGCTAGGAAGTTTGCTTCTATTCCTAGCTCACTGAGAGTAGCCCCAGGCAGCTGAGCAGCTTTCTCTCCTCTCCACCCAGCCTCTTGGTTAGCTCAGGTGCCCTCACTGTATGGTAGCCTCAGTGTAGTTTGCCTTCTAAGCAGGGCCTTCCAACAGGCCTAGGAACAAGTATAAATTTTATGCTATGGATTAAAACTATTTTTTAAAAAGCTATTTCAAACCATGAATGGGTATTGAATTTTGTTAAATGATGTTTTTCTGCATCTTTTGAGATGATACCATGACTTTTCTTCTTTATTCTGTTAATAATATGAATTCAATTGGTTGACTTCTTAAGTGTTAAACATTGCATTCCTGGAGTAAACCCCACTTAGTAATAATCTATTGTCTTTTTTATACATTGGTAGACTTCATTCAATGATGTTTTGTTAAAAGATTTTTGCATCTTTGTTCATGAGTAATATTGACCTATAGATTTCTTTTCTTGTAATACCTTTGCATCAGAGATGTGTTAAAGATTACTGCAAATTCTTTGCTTGTGTCATATGGAGAAGTCGAGACTAATTCCCGTCTCTTGAAATCTGAGCTGCCTTAATGACTTGCTTGGCCAATAAAAGTACACTTCCAAAACTGCATAATAAGCTGTTATAGTTAGGGGTTGTGAGGAGAACAGGTAGAATCAGAACACAGAATTTATAATATTACTTATGATGGTCATCCAGAGTTTAACACAAAAAAGTGCAGGAAATCTGTCCACAACACTAAACACCCAGAATATTCAGCCAAGGGCCTGGATCCCACAGCAATGTCCTGCATGAGTCCAGATAAAAACACAGAGCCCATGACAATGCCTTCCACGAGTCCAACTGGAGGTCTAGAAACCACAAGAAGGATTCATGCCAGTCTGTTTTACAGATCCATGCTGGGAAGGCCCAAAGGTCAGTGGTGGAATCTAGAAAGTCTATGCCAGTGGTGTGAAGGAGCTGTGCTGATAGACTGAGGTTTCTATGCTGGAGTCCAGAAGTCACACTCAAAGTAAGAACCAGAGCTGTCCTGAAAAGTACCACAGCCAGCCTCAGTGACACGGAAGTCCCCAGTTCCTCCAAGGATAAGCACAATCGAGTACATGCCAGGAAGCAAGTGTGACGCGTTTCTCCTGGAGATTAAATGGCACAGGTCTTCCTCTCTGGAGCCAGGAATCGATGCTCATTGTAAGGACGAGAGCTCCCCCAGTGAACCACAGCCACTCTCATCAACAAGCTCCTCCGATGACAATGGTCGAAATCACATTGGGGAAGCTAGTCACGACGAGCTCCTCCAGGAGAACCAACAGCTCAAACAGCAACACTTGGAGAAACCCACAATGCCTAGCTTCTCCTTCTCCATGTCTCTATTTAGGCTGCCAACTTTCCTCAGGTGAAATATCTATGCTCGGCACCATGCTGATTTAATTCAGCTGATGTTAAGTTGACCACCAGTTTTTAATCCATAGCATAAAATTTACACTTTTTCCTAGGCCTGTTGGAAGGCCCTACTTAGAAAGCAAACTACACTGAGGCTACCATACAGTGAGGGAACCTGAGCTAACCAAGAGGCTGGGTGGAGAGGAGAGAAAGCTGCTCAGCTGCCTCCAGCTTTTACATACCCCGGCCATTTCACACCAGCCAAGGCTTCAGACATTGTGGAGCACAGATAAGCCATCTCCATGGTGTTTTGTCCAAATTTTTGGCCCCAAAATAGGAGATACAGTAATTTCAACTTACATTTTAAGCCACTACTTTTAGGAATAGTTGTAAGGAAATAACCAACAATAGGATTATGCTGGACTCATAATCGATTTTGTGATATATTACTTCTCTATTTTCTCAGATCTTGTCCAAGACAAGTATTATTTACTCATTCAATTCTTTAAAATCAAATTTACCAGTGAAACCATCTGGGTAGGAAATTTTCATGTTATAATTTAATAGGTATGGCGTAGAGTTATCCATTCTTACAAGATGATCTTTTAAAATGTTAATAAATCATATCATTTCCTTTATAAAAACACTCCATAGGTTCTGTTGCATGAGACTCCCCTCCACAATTTATAAAGTCTCTTATGATATAGCTCTTGCCTGCTTTTCTTATCTCACCTGGAACCACATTCTTGATGTTTACAGGTGGACTCCTTCACATCATTTAGATTTCAGCTTAAGTGTAACTTCCCTAGGGAAATGTTTTTGACCAATAAATCAAAATACTCTTCTTGTCAATATCATATTATCCATTTAAAGTTTTATACCATTATCACTTCTTGATACTGTCTTTTTTTTTTTTTGATCGTCCCCCCAAAATGGCCAGCATCAGGTCAAAGAGTGGGCCAGTTTCCACTGGAATGTGGCTACACATTCCACAGGTTTATTGTACTATCAGGGACAAGCTCACCCCTGGCTCCCTCTGCCACTGTCAGCATTTGAAAGGCAGCTCTGAGGTCACTAAGCAGCACTTAGCTCCTGGGAGCAAAGCTGTAGCTACTAGTTCTAGTTCAGAAGCTCCCTCAGTCCACCTGTGTCTTTGAATAAATCACTTCCCCTCTCTGGATCTTGCCTAGCACAATGTACACAATCATTCTTGAATAAACATCAGTTCCTCCCTTGCATCACCATAGCTCTAATTTATGCCAATACCTTTGCTACAGATGAGGAAACTGAGGCACAGAGAGGCGGAGTAGCTTCTCTCCTGGAAGTACTAGAGCTCATAGATTTTCCCCTAGATTTATGATCCCACCAACGAGGGCATCAATTTCAGAGATTAACAGCTGCAAAGGATGGCATCAAACTGGCTGCCCCAGCAGCCCTCAGAAGTGCATCTCCAATTCAGGTTTATCTTCATTAAGCAAGTAATTCATTACAGGCGGTAAGCATTCACATCAGAGTGAGAATATTAAAAAAGTAATTATATTTTTCACAGTGCAGCTTTCTGGATAAATTGTATGCAAATTGCTGTCTAAATCAGGCTGGCAGATCCCAAGCAGGTCTCAGAACTATTTATGGGCATAGTTTTGAGGCTGGACTCACTTCTGTGAGTGTCCAGCACAGGGTCTTGCATTCAGCCAGAGAAAGCTCACAAGGAGTAGCCATTATGATGTCTTCACTTCCTCTTCCCCTCCTCCTGCCTCCTGTTTTCTCTGTAGCCTCAGTCTCCTTATCTGTAAAACAGGGCTTCTACAAAGACTGAATAAGGGAATACAGAGGACAGCATCTAGCCTAGCATCTGTCTGCCATAGACATGCAGATAGGAGACCTCAGAAAATGGCCAGACAGCCCTCAGGAGGACTGCAGGTAGATCAGGAAGCACTGACACCTACAGGTCCAGAGATAGGGTGGGGACAGCTGTTGGGGTGAGGCAGAAGAGGCTGAGAGGTTGTTTCTTATGCTGGCTCTGCCATCATTCCATGGTGTGACCCCACATTCACTGCTTGTGCCCTCCAGGTTTAATGTGCAGCATCATTAGGTCCTAAGTAACAATCACCAGGAAGGGGTGCACAGCTCCATTGTTCCCAGATTGCGCTGATCTCTGACCTCTGGGATACAGAAGGCCCATGAGTTAAGGGGAGCTTGAAGAACAAACACATCGCTCCTCTTTTTACAGATGGAAAAGGAGCCCAGAGAGGGTGGGGGTGACTCTGAGTCACAAAACAATTAACTGAAGGAGTCAGAACCAGAATCCCAGGTCAGGGGAGCGCCTCCATACATAGTGATACCCATTGTCAAGTGGGGCACTTTAAGGCCTGTGCTAGAAACTGGAAAGTGCAGTTGTACATCTCAAGGTTGGGATGTGATCCTGGGTGTGGCTTTGGGGCAGGTTACTTCCTATCTAAACCTCATTTCTCTATATGTCAAATGAGGCAGCTGGAAGACCTATCTCCCCAGACACCTCCCATGAGACTTACTTACTAGGTAGGATTTTAATGACATCCTTTCTCATAGGGCAAAAACTCTAAGAGGAGACTTGGACACAAGGAGTTGAAAGTAGATAGAGGTGGCTGGGCCTAGCCAAAGGGGTCTTGGTGCCCATTCTTACCCTACCCTACTCACACGCTGGAATCCAGCTGATAGTGAAAGTAGAGGATGATATACCAAGCCCCAGTGTGATGGGGGCCATTTGCTACAGAGCCCAAATAGCCAAGAGCCAAAGCCCAGAGTCCAAACTATGCCAGAGACAATATCAAACAGTGACATACAGTTCCACACCAGGGTACCACACTGGGACACAGACTATGTTGAAGATCATGGCTACGCCTGTGGCCACAGTCACTAAAAATCCAACCACATCTGGACACTATCTGGCTGGCACCTATGGGACACTTAGATAGGAACAACTGCCCACACCACCCATATCTAGATATGGCCATAACTAGGAGTGCCTTGACACAAGGACACCCAACACCACCTGGCCACAATGGAGCCTTGGGTGGCAGGGGTCTCACAGTACATAGCATAGTCTTACTAGAATACTGGGTTATATTGGCATAGCACTCACTGAGAAAACAGGCATAACCCCTAACCCAGGCTTTGTCCACAGCCCCTCAGCTGGGCAGATCCTCAACTCCACAATCACAGGGCTACTGAAAAACCTGACCACCAGGCCACACAGTGATCACTTGCTTCTGTGTGTGGCCAGAGGCACGCTGTGTCATACCTATGTCTGCCAGGCCCTTCTTGTCCCCTGTCTTGCTCAGGCAGCGTTTTGAAGCATCTAGGCATGCAGAGGAAACCTCTTCCTCCTCCCCTCCCTGACAACTCTGAGACACAGACCAGGCAATTTCAGGCCTGGTCAGTCCTCCTTCTCATCCTTCACTGAGGCTGGGCTTGGGTGGCTTTATAGTTGGGAGGGGTTGCAGAGATTTCTTCAGGAAAATTTTCCTAGGCTCTGTGAGTTTCCTCTGTGGCTGGCCTTTTCTTAACTCATCTTCCCAGAAGAAGCTCAAGGCTTCCCAGAAGCCTTTCATGACTGTACCTCACAACACTGTCCCTGTGTACAGTCATGGTCAAGCCGTGACCCAAGAATTAGGAGCCCAGAGTCATAATCCTACTCATATTCTAATTTCTGGGTGAGTCTGGGCTCATCCATTCTCTCTGGACCTCAGTTTCTCCTTCCCCACCATGGAGGTATGGGTACAATGGAATGAGGGCAATTTTTCAGACTGCCCCTGAGGATGGTGGTATCCAGAGCCAACATCTCGGGATACCTGCTCTAGTGCTGTTTTCCAGCTCTGGGCTGTGGACCCAGCACCACTGGCCAACATAGAACAGAGCAGTGCAAACAGCAATAATATCCAAATTGGAGAACTATGGTCACACACAGTCCATGTGGAATCACACTTCCCAAATCTGTAGCTTCTCCTACAGGACCTGACAAATAGGAGTCACTTCACAAACATTGCTAAATTGAGTCTAATTCATTCTTCCCTAGCCCTATAGCCTTGGGCAGGCAACCTTGTATCTCTGAGCCTCACTGTCCACCACTGCGAAACAGAGATAACAGCTTGCCCCTGGCTACATGTGGTCATGAGGATCATGTGAAATATGCATAAAAAAGCGTCAGCTAAAATCTGGCCCAGATGGGTCCAGAAATAAGCACGTCCACACCCTTCCCCATCGAGCCTGCACACTCACATAGCTGGCTCTGGAGTCAGGCTCCCTAGAGCCTGTGGGCTTGGGGAGGGTAAGTTTGCCCCAGGAAAGGGCTAAGGAGAATGGACAGAGGAGAGCTGTGCATGCAGGCATCCCTGCAAGGAGCTCAGATGATGGGAGCTGCTTGCTTTTCTCTTTTGTCATGTAGAGGACATGCCAAGACTACTCCGAGCAGACAGCTAGACTGGGGAAGTGGGAGAAGAGAGAGAGATCAACACTTTCACCCACAGATATACAGGATCCTTGCTCCAGAGACCAGAGAAGGGAGGCCCTCTGTGGCAGCCCCAGCAGCCCTCTCCTAGAATAGCTTCTCACTCTGCTGAGCAGAGCTTACCTTCCTGGAGATCTGTTGGTCACAGGTCTGCCCCCAGGCTTAGTGCTTCTGCTCCTTCTGCTCAGGATATACAGATCAAGCGGGTGCCCTGGCCCTACCCTCACCTCCCAGGCCTCCTGTGTGGGTAGACAGCAGTGCAGCTGTTGTGTCTATCACTGGATCTGAACTTCATGGGCTCAGATATGTCCCTGTGTATCTAAGCATGTGTACCATTCACACGCACACATGCAGACATCCAGGAAGGGCACATCCACCCACTCCTGCACAGGAGCTGCTGCCCCTCCTCTCCGGGGTCCCCATGGCTGCTGGAACTGCCCTGGAAAACAACGTGGGGAGCAGGGTAAAGGGAGGACACATCTCCCACTGAGAATCCTTCCTATTCCCCCTCCCCCTGCTTTCTGCCACTTTCCTATGGCAGGGCCATGCTGATGACACCAGAGAATCCATCAAATGCCACCCCCATGTCAGGTCATGTCACAACATAATTAAAGCATTAGATCTTCGTGATGAAGCCGTTGCCATCAATTCTGAGAGTGACTGATCCAATCTACAGAAAGGGGAAATTTCTCTCTGCCTGCCACAACCACCACAGCTGCCTTTCCCTCCCCAGTAAAGGAAACAGCATTGCTTGTTCTATTTGGGGCTCCAGCTCCAGTCTGGGTTGGGGGAGGGTCAAGTTGGGGATGTATGCCCCTCCCACCTCTCTGTCTATCTAGGGTCAGCAGATCCAAATGTCTGGAGGACTCTTCCTCGCTCAGTCACTGAGTCCCTGTGTGGTCTTTGGGAAGGCTCCTCCTGCTAACCTCTGGGGTTCAGTACCTTCTTTTCTCAGTGGCTGGGGGAAAGGTGACTTGATTTCTGAAGACTGTGGAAATGGAAGACATAGGGACTAATAAACATGGAGATGGATGCCTTGTGCTCCATCCTGACTTGTGCAGCTGTGGTCACAGGGGTTTTCTTTTCCTCCTCCTCTCTCCTGTAGAAAGGGGCAATGATAGATGCCTCACAGAACTCCTATAAAAATTAAAGAGTGGTAAGAGCCAACACAAAGGAATGTCTTAATCTCTGGGTCCTTCAGTTCCTGGAAGGCTCTTGGGCCTAACATACTGGTCAAGGGCCTGGATTTAGACCTGGTTTCTCTTGTCCAGAACAGCTGGGTCTGCAGTGAGAGGCTAACAAAAGAGATGGAGTAAGCAGGGATGGAGTAAGCAGAAGAGTTGCCTATGTTGCTTGTCAGGTGAGGTCACCACATAAAGGTCCAATATAGTGAGAAAAGACTGCAGGCTCATGGGAACCAAGAATCAGGGATGATGCAGGAGAGAAAAAGAGGCACGGATGGGTCAAGGCCATCAGTGTATGACTGGTGTGTTAGGAGACAGGATAAGAATTGGGAGGCAACCAGAATTGCCCGTCCGAAGCTGGTGAAAGACAGAGGCAAAGGTAGAAGCAGGGAGACCGGTCTGAGGCCACTATGCAACCCAACCAAAAGACAATGGGAGAGTGGTTTGGATGAAATTTCGGGAGGAGCTGAGGCATAACTCCAATGTCTTCAGTCTGAGAAACCAGAAGAATTAGCATCCATGGCGACATCACTGAGATCAAGTTTCAGTAAACTGTGGGGGACAAGGTTGATTACAATAGTAATCAAGAATTAACATTTGAGATGCCTGGTCAATAGCAAGTTGAGCAAATGGGGGAGACCCAAATCTGGAGTTCAGTGCTAAAGAAATGCACTTGAGAGTTGAAAGTCATCAGCAGATAGATGCCCACCTCCCCTCACTGGATCCTTATAGATCACCTCCAGTGAGTCTCTTCCTCAGCTCCCATGACCTGTCTTGTACCAAAAGCCATGAGCTCAGAGGAGATAATTCAGGAAGCAAGGTGGACAAAAAGGGGAGAGGTAAGGACAGAACCCAGAGCACTGACTGCAACATAAAGAGGCTGAGAAGATGTGCTCAACTAATGATCAATTTGTAATATCAAAAAAGTTTTATTTGTAATATCCAGCTGAACAGAATCAGCATGATTCTGGGTGTGGAAGACTTACCTGGGGACTGTTGTCAACAACACAAAAAAAAAGAACTGGGGGTAGAGGGGTGTGTGTGCTGTTGATTCTCTTGGAGAAGCTTGTTGCACTGCTTTTCCTGATATGAACTCAACTGTTTTCACTATGGGAGGAGCTCGGGTTCTCACTGTCACTGACGATGGCTGCATCTTTTGTGAGGAGCTCTGGTCCTTACTTTGAGTGTTGCTTCCTGGCTCCAGTGCAGATCCCTCAGTCTACTGGCACAGATCCTTCACCCTGCTGGCACAGACTTTCTAGCTTCCGTCACTGATCAAGCACAGATCCTTGATACAGAATTGCATGAGACATTGTCATGGGCTCTAGGTCTTCAGCTGGACTCATATAGGACACTGCCATGGGATCCAGGCCCTCAGCTATATTCTTTAAGTCTCAAGTGTGTGGACAAATCTCCCAGGCTCTCTTGCATTTGATTTTTTTTGGGTGAGTATTATAAAATAATCCTAGAAATTAGGTGTCCTGTATTAAATCTCTTCCTTGAAAACCCTGACTACAATAGGAGATAAGAAGGAACAAGCAGAGGCTGAGAAAGAGGTTGGTAAGGAAGAAAAAAAAAAAAACAGGCTGCTGTCATACCTTGTTGAAAGAAAAGAGTGTTTAAAGCAAGAAGTGCTTTTTCATTAAGAGTAATAACAGCTCAGGTAAGATGAATATTGAAAACTGACTGATGAAGATGTGGTGTAAATATTTGTTGAATGAATAAATGGGATGCATTAACATTCCATAGATAGGATTAGATTGTCCAGTGGGATTTGAAATGGGACTTAGCCTCTGGATAAAGAATAGGGTGATTATAATTCTGTAACAGCCAAGCATCCAAAGGCCAAGTTGGAGCCCTTGATGTCCTCCAGCCTGGAGTCAAACAGAATAGGGAGCTGAGGAAAAGATTCACTGTAGGTGATCTCTAAGGACAGCTATAGTGGGAAGTGGGTATCAGAGGCCAGGAAGAGCCTGAAGTTGAATTTCAACCACAGATTCACAAAGACAGAACTGAAAGCTACAAAAATCCTCTGAGCCATGCTCTGTGTCAGATACTGTGCAGAATCCAAAGGTACAAGACAAAGTCTTTCTTAGAAAGATCCCTATGTAATGGGGAGAGACATGATGACTGACCTATAGCCATGACTGCCAACCTCTGGCAGCTCCTTCAAGTGCTCAGAGCAGTTTGTGGAATACAGATCCTCCAGGTGTCATGAAACGAGTATGCCCTTGCTTTTTTTTTCTTCTTCTTTTTTTAAAATTTTATTTTAAACAGAATAAAGGGTAGCAACAATACAGAATTCCAAGGAAAAAAGGAAAAGAACAACAAAAAAAAAACCTAAGAAATTATTACTTGACAAATTACATACTGACTTCTTGGAAATAGTTATTCAAGTTACAAAGTTAAAACATGTAAAGTAGACATTCAAACAGTGAGACTGTTAACAGTTCTGCTCCACGATCTGATAAAAACAGCAATATGGTCATCCATCTTACCCACTCAAATATACATGCAATTATATCAAAAGGGTAAAATTAAACACAACAAAACAGAACAAAGCGGATCACAAGAAAACAATGTAAGAGACAAAAATTTCAAACTAGACAATTGGAGATATTCACTCTCTGTCATATTGACTCTTGTTTTCTTCCAAATAGTTGTCCATATTGTCACATACAGGGAATTCACATGAAACAACCTAGTATGGAATTGATCTGAGCAGGATGAGGAGGGCATTTCAGGTCTTCAAGACCAGACATTAGGGAAGCCAAGAATGGCTGTCATAGTGACTCTCATTCTCTTCAAAACAGCTGTCCATACCTTCATGTGTGTTGAATTTAAACAAGGCAAAGCAAGCTAAAATCACTTTGAACAAAAAGTGATAGTTTTGCTGGATTTCACATCATGACATTATGGAATCAGCACTGGGTACTGTAGTGTCTCTTTTTCTTCAAAATAGTTGTTCATTTCAACATGTGTTATATAGTTGGTTCTCATAAACTGTTTATAAGCTCTACACATGCATGAGTCTCTACATGTATATCTATCATTTCTGTATTAGAAGGAAAAACAAAACAAAGCAAGATAAAACAAAACAATTCCTAGAAAAGCATGAGGCAGAAAAGTCACATAAAACCACAATACAATGGTTACCATGATGTCTCAGCAGTGTCTAACAACATTAATAAAAATGAAGCATTGGAGACATTATAAGACTTCAAAAGCAAGTAATAATCAAACCAGAGTGGGTATCTTAGTGAATCTTGTCATCTTCAGTGTACTTGCCTATACTCTTAGACTTGATGCTCTCAATCATAACAGATTTAAATAAAATCAGTCAATACAGAGTAGCAATCTAACAAACCAGATTCAAATAAGATCAGTCATAATAAAACAGTATAAGTTATAAAGGGCTTCAGATTAAGTTGATAGGAAAATTAGGGATGATTACCATAATATGTCCTCTTATTTTTGGGATAGCTGACCATGTCCTCAAATCTAGTGTAAGTAGACAAACTGGAACAGCACGTAATCCATCCAAGCAGAGTGATGAGAATAGTGTAAATTTTAAATCTTGTTATCCAGTTAGCAATATCCTCTGCCCCCCTTTTTAGACAATTCCACCCCTTTCACTCCAATAGGGTGCACTGCTTGTTTTGGGTCCCATTGCCTCCCTATATAGAGCATCTCAGTGGACCCTATCTCCTGATCTACTCTGCCTGTGTTGCTCTCTGTTAATATTTCAAGGCCATCTATACTAGAGATTATAGCCAATCTTCTCTGCCTTATTTCTGCTATTCTGTTTTTCTGCCATTGGTTGTCTATTTTTTGTTCCACTCCACTATCTGCTCCGTTCACTGAGGCCTCTCTGCCACTGTTCCTGAAATGCTCGCATTCTTGTTCTCTCTCTCTATAATGTCCTTCAGTATTTTTTGTAGGGTTGGATTGGTGGTCACAAATTCTCTCATTTCTCTTTGTCATGGAAGCATCTTGCGTCTCCATTAATTTCTAGAGAGAGTTTTGCAGGATACATCAATCTGGGCTGGAGGTTGTAATCCTTCAGCACTTGAATTACTTCACTCCAAGCTCTTCTTGACCTGATTGTCTGTGTTGAGAAGTCTGCCATGATTTTGATGGGTTTTCCTTTATAGGTGATCTGTTTCTTTTCTCTGATGGCTTTTAATATTCTGTTCTTATATTGAATTTCTGGGATATTGATAATTATGTGTCTGGGTGTAGCTCTGTTTGGGTTATAGGTGGCTGGAGTTCTGTATGCTTCATACGTCTGCATATCATCTCTTCTTTCTATGCTTGGGAAATTTTCCTTAATAATTTCTGTGAATAGCCTTTGCAATTCCACTGTTTTGACTCCTGCTTCTTCGTTCATCTGCTTTATTATTAAGTTATAGATCCTTTTGTCGTCTTCCAGTCTTTGTATATTTACTGCCTGCTCCCTTGTTATTTTTAAGAGATCTTCCCTTTCATGATCACACATTACAAGCCTGTGTTCAATTTTTGATAGTCTATCTTTGGTTTCTTTCAAGCAGTTTTGCCAGCTTTCTAGTGAGTCTTTAGTTTCCTGATAATCTCTTTGAATGTGCTTCATGAATTCTAGGTTTCTTTTGTATTCTTCATTAAATTTTTCTCTCCTTTTGTGTTCCTCCATTCTTCTGTCTGTGTCATCTTGAGAGGTGCCCAGCCTTTCTTTTATTAATCTACTTATCTCTTGTTTAATTTGGATTAATATTTCAGTTTTGGTCCCACTTAAGAAGTCCTGAAGATATCTCTTTATGTCCGCTAATGCTGTATTTGATGTTGCATGGTTGCTGCCCTCAATCTCTTTTGTATTTACCTCTCCTGGATCAATGTTCTCAGGGTTGGGGGCTGGGGCTTTTTTCTTATTTCTCCCTTTTGTCATGTTTTTGGTTCCTTCTATACAAGTGTGCAGTGTAATTCCCAGACCCTTTACTTGTTGGTTAAAGCTCCTCTAGAGTGCGCAGGCTAGGTACTTTTGCCCTCTTCAGTCGATTATCAGAGATTAAAGTTTAAGCATGGGCAATTTGTGCTGGCTCCTCCCCTCTGGGCCAGTCAACCTTTGCAGACCTTCACTGCGTCAGTGTGTGCCGATCTTGGGGGATTAATTTGTAGTGACTCACTGGGTCCCGGCCAGGGGCACGGCCCAGTCCAAGCAGATTCCACCAATCTGCTCGGCAAGGGGAGCCCAACTGAAGCCACTTCCTTATGGAGTTAGGGCTTTCCTGCCCAAATCCAACATGTCGTCCAGTCAGTTGCTCCTTTCCCGTGGGAAGGTCTTATTCCCATCACTCACTGTGTGTTGATGCCGGTCCCCGAGAACTACTGGGCTCCCCGACCTCTGACTTCAGCGAGGCTGCGGTGTGAATTCACAGTGCCTCTGGGTGGGTGGCGTGCAGGGCTGGGTCTGGGCGAGCTGCATGCAGGGCTGTTCAGCTCTGCGCTCCAGCGGCTCAACCCAGTCGCTTCGGCGTGGATCGATTGGTCAGGTCTCTGGCAGAAATTCAGGTGGCTCGAGGAGGGCACCATGCTCGCCAATCTTAGCTTCTCTAATGGTAGCCCCAGGACCTCATATTCGAGCAGTTTTTTGCACTTTAGTTTCTTCCTGGGTTGTGAGAGTCCATCTCTCTCTGTTTGGGTCTCTCCAGGGTGTTAAATTCTGGCATTTGAGCTGTCTCTCTCAGAGAGGGTCTCTCTCCTGCTACCTACCGGTCAGCCATCTTTGCACATAGCCTCTATGCTCTTGCTTTTGAAGGCCTTTGACCCATCTAAGTTTTCAATCTGTGTTTTCTGACTTCACTTCTTTTGCCTCAGGATTCTGACTTTCAGGGTAGAGAGCAAGTTCTTCCACTTCAGGAAAACTTAGCACATGGACCCCACTCTCGACAGCCCCTTCAGGCTTACCCCCAACTCTCAGATTTGCCCCACATTTAAATCTGAGGCTCATTTTTACTAACTCTGCCCTGGGGTCTGCTCTATAGGAGCTGTTCTCTTTCCTGGATACTTGGCCTCTGCACCCCGCTTACACCTTATCCCCTGGAGCACCAAACCCACCCAGCCAGACAGATGGTCTATGCTTTAGTAGGGGAAAAGCAATGGCTGCAGGAGCACAGAAGGGAGAAGGATTGATACCAGCCCAGGGGCCCTGGGGTTGCTTTCTCAACATGATTCAGTCCAGCTGGGAAGAGAATTGGACAAAGGCAGATTTTAGTGTAGAGGCCAGTGACAAAAATCCCAGAGGAAGGCAAAACATAGGTAAAAGCATGAGGTGTGGGGAGGGTTCTCTTTTGGAAAAGGAGTGGTGAGATGTTCCTAGGGGTAGAGATGGGGTCCAGGAAGAATAGGCTGGAGCTGGTAGTGAGCAACAGCCACCAGCTACAGCCTGAAGACTGCCAAGCGTAGCAGCAAGACATAAGTTCCATTTTCCTCCCACTTCCACAGCTAGCTCAAGGACCAGCCAGCTGCCTGGTAATGATCCATTCAGATGTCCAGGTCTTCCCTGCCTGCTCTGGTGGTTGAGATGCCTTCCATCAAGGACACTTACATTGGTCTCTGAAGGCCCTTGCTGTGTCCTTCAGATTAAGATGGAGATTGAGTGTCTGAGCACTTCCTCAGTTCCCTGAAGCCTACATCTCCACCTGAGCCTACAGGCAGGTCTAGGAAGCTAATAAAAAGAGGCTGGAGTCAGAAGCTTAAAAATTATCTTAGAAGTGAAATCACGTAAAGAGAGAAGCAGAAGGTCAGGACTCCTGGTTTCTCTTTTCTAGACAATTAGGCTGGCAGAAGGGAGTTACAGATGCCACAGTGGTTGGGGGTCAGGACACACAGAACCTCACAGCACAGGATCTGGACTATAGTGAATCTCAGGGCATTTGGTCACCCCTGTGCAATTCAGGAGTTCATTTTCTTTGTCATCTTTGCTAAGTGACTCTCTAGCCTCTGAGTACACATCCACACTTACTACTTCCTAAAGAGGGCCATTGTATACTTGGACAACTCCAAGTTCTAAGTCTACATTTACATTCTGTTTAAGATCAGAGCTCTATGCTCTTAGGCCCCACAGGAATTTTCCATTGTCTTCAACAGGCTACAGCCTTGCAGAGATTGGAGCATGGGAAGTTCAATACTTGCCCTGAGAATTTTAAAGCTGCTGGACCAGTTTGGAGCCATCTCTTGAGCTGATTGTTTACTCTTGCATCTTGGGTCACCACCTGCGGGGGCGGTTGCAGAGTGGTGTCTATGTATGCCAGATATATTTATGACTTGTACTACATGCATACTTGTGACCAAGATCTACAGGTATGCACACAAGCTCTGTCTGTGTGTAAGAAAGAGCATGTCTTCACACATAGCTGGTCTGTGACCTTCTGTGAGTGCATCACTATACATGAGTATTTGTGACTGTGGCTAGATATGGGTAGGCGAACTTGTACCAGTCTGTGAATGAAGAACTGTGTGTACCACAAGTGTGACTGTGCAGGGTCACTCCACACAAAGAGGACTTGCTAGGGCAGTAGTGAGTCTGACCAGTCAGGTATGTGTGGGTTTCTGACTCTTGACTATAGCGACTGCGATTGTGTGTGAAGAATGTGTTGTGACAGATTGTGATTTAATGCGTATGTGAGACTGTGTTCCTGACAGATTGTAATCTAATGTGTGTGTGAGACTGACGGAGGTATCAAGCATGTGAAAGACTGTGTGGTTCCACACGTGACTGTGCTCCTGTGTGTGAAGACGTGGCTGTGTGTGCACGCAGACTCGGATGTGCTGGTGTCAGTGGGTGCCGAAGACTGTTTGTGTGATGCTGTCTCAGTACATGTGCGGTGATGCGATGCATATTTGTCATTCTACTTGTGTGTGTATGTGTGTGTGCACAAATGTCTGTGGCTAAGTACAGATGAAAGTCCCTGTGTGTGGAGGTGGAGGTGGAGGTGGGAAGGGTGAGAACAGTGCAGGATAAAAAGGGGACTCACTCGGAAAGGTCTCCCCAACCCCATTTTAATCAGAAACAGAGCAGCTGTTAGTCTGAATAGACACTGCACAACGGCAGACGTTTTAATCTCTTCTGCATTGTGATTCACTCGGCGAAGCCCTATTACTCAGCTTTTGATAGGAGCTTACTTGTCTCAAGTGTTTTCATTATTGCCCTAATACTATCTATTAACATACTGGAGGGAGCTCACTGCTGTCTGGAGCTGGCATCACTGGGCTTTTAAAGATTATGGGCCTTGCAAATACATAACATTTTACTGCCTTGCAGACGTAATTCATTGCAGTGGGGTGGTGTGCACACGTAAATAGATAGGTAAATAGATAACTGAATAGGAGAGAGGGGGCGCTGGAGGGAAATTGAGAATTCAAACACTGTTGCCATCTCCAGCTCAAATAATCGCCTTTCAGGAGGAGCAAGACAGACATCTGTCTCCTTTGGGGCAATTCTAGCCTCAAATCCTTCATCCCTGAGTATCCTGGGGTGGGGGAATTGCCTGGGCTCATCTGGAACAGTAGGCCCTAGTCTTCTCTGCAGGGTGCTCAGAGGTACAAACTAGGACGAGACACAGGGAAGTATGGGCAGGAAAGATCACAGGATGAGGAGGCAGGGGACCATGTTCAAACCCTAGTTCTGCAGCTGATGTGCTGGGTGACTTTGTTCCTGTCTGTGAGCCTTGTCTCTTAACTACAAACTGCGAAGTCCAGGTGACCTAAAGAGCTAGCTCCACAGGTTCCATTCTATCCCAACAAATGTTTGAATCACCAGGTTAATGAGCATTTAACTGCATCAAGTGGGACTCATGAGGAAGAAGGGACTGGAGCCGTGGCATATCTAACATCTCAGAACTGGCAAAAAGTGAAAATGTCATCTGGTCTAAGCACCACCTCTATTCAATATTTCTGTCATGTCAATGCAGAACTATAGCGGGAGGAATCTCATTGCTTGCTTTCCCTTTTGACAAATAAACTTCACTGTAATAGTGGAAAGAGATACAAAAAGAACCCATCCATATTGCCCCAAGAAAACTAGCAATCATAGCATCCGTAGACAGGACAAATTTGAAGACTTTCTAAAAGATAAAGAACAGACAGAAATAGACTTATGGAGAAAACCAGAATGATGACATCAGCACAGAAGAAATTGGCTAAAGAGATATAAACTGTTCTTTCCAACAGAACCTTGGAGAAACTCCCAGTACCGGGAGCAAGGAGCAAGCCATGACACCACCATCAGGTAAAGAATTGCTTGACAAATAAAGAGCCAGCAGGTCCTTCCTCCTTCAACACACATAGAATGTCTGGCTATGGCTTTTGTCCCTGATATTGAAACCTGATGATTACTTTCTACCAAAATGAAAGACCACCTCAAGAGGTATGGTAAGCTATTATACTGAGGCAATGATTCAAATCTCTCAGTAGTCACATCTTTGTGTAGTCCTCTCACACTGACTTGGCAATCAGCAACATAACCCACTCTGACTGAAAGGACATGAGTAAGTATAATGCACTCAGAAGTTAGATGAGCCTTACACATTTGGGCTTGTCTCTGTGAAGCTTTGTCTGGAAGGAATTCCACCTTAGCTTCCTGGAGAAAAGAGGCTCTAGAGGAGGAAAATAACCAACCAATCATATGGAGAAAGAGGCCACCTGGTGGAGAAATGAGGTGCCTGAGCAGACTGTCAACATCAACGCCCCACACAATTAAGTCTTCTCGGGCTTTCCACCAACTGAATACACAACATAAGTGAAACTAGCCTGATATCATGTGGGACAGAATAAGCCTAAAAAGTTCACAGATCATCAGGGATAATAAATTGTTGTTATTTTAAGGCACTAAATTATGAAGTGTTTTGTGTGGCATTAGATAACTGATACATAGGAGGGATGACTGTGGTTTTTGAAACCAGAGAGGTAAAAAAACTACATTGCTGTGGTGAATGTGGGAAGTAAGGTAAAAAAGCTAAAACAGTGAGACAATTCTATTCAGTAGTTCAAACACAAAATAAGATCTCCCTCACTTTGGTCTCCCTACCTGTAGGGTCTTCTTGGGCTTCTCAAAGACCTACTCATGCCTTCAGTGACAAACTTCTCCTACTGGCTCATGCAGACAGAACTGCACACAAGTTCCTTTCAAGGAAGAGGCCCATCCTGGAAACAAGGTCACGTGACTTTGAGTTAAACTATACCACTCTCCCAGATACATTAATCAACCTAGGTTTGAGTTTATAAACTTGAAATGACCATCATGTATCATCAGGGGCAAATACACAGTATGACAAAGAATAGAATGAAAAGAAAATCAAAATGTTTCATCTTCGAGCAAATGAAATAATATAGGTGACAGAGGGAGGACTTTAAAAGAATTTTAGATTTTGTAGTCAGAGACTCAGAAGATACTTGCTTTTACAAAATAAGAATAGATTGCTATGGAGAAGAAACAACCAAAGAAGGAGAAATCATCCTTGAAAATTAAGAGTAAGAAGACAAAATCAAGAAAATCCCCTAGAAGGAATAATGAAAAGACTTTTTAAAAGACCTAATATTTACCTTATGAACATTCTAAACTGAGATAGCAAAGCAATTAGAGGTGATTAAAAATTTTAAATATAATTTTAAATTATTTTCTAAAGCTAGAAAAAGATCTGGATTCTCAAATTATAAAAAGATCAACCACATGCTAAGCAAAAAATACTAAAAAGACATGCATCCTGTGACATTTCTAAACTACAAAATAAAAACAAAGTTTTCAATGCGTCTGGAGTTTTTTGAACCTGCAATTCTGTATCAGCCAAATTCTCAAGTATGAAAACAAATCCAAGATATTTTCAGATAATAAAGAACAAAGAAAATTTATTACCCATTCACTTCTTCTGAAAAAGTAATTATGTATTTCAGAAAAACAAAAAGGGAGTGAAAGAAAGATAATATCAAAGGATTATAGTTTTTTAAAGAAACAAGTACACAGCTTAGAGTCTAAATAATAAAAATAAATCAATAAATACAGTTTTATATAAATTATTCCTTTTCAAAGTATAGAATTAATGTAAAATAACATTTAGAACATCGGGGGGGTTGCTTTTTGTTTGTTTGTTTGGTTTTGGGTTTTTTGGTACTGGGGATCGAACTCAAGACCTTATGCTTGCCAAGCAGGCACTTACATCACTGAGCTAAATCCCTGGCCCTGGAACACAGGTTTTAACAAAATATGAGACATAGAAGGAAGTTTAAGATGCTACTGGAAGAAAAAACTGCCCCAATAACTTTATCTAAACTGTAAACCACCAGAAAAATAAAAATAATACATGTAACTTGCTAATAAACAGAGAGTAATAGAGTAGTGAAAACTTCATCAATCATTTGATTCTAGTCAAATCAATCAAAATTTATTTGGGTCATATAAAAAGCAGGAGGAAATCCAAGTGTACCAAAAATCAGAATAAATGTGAATGTGTTAAATTCACCTGTTAAGTTACAGAGAGTCTCACAATGGATGAGTGAACTCTCAGTAATCAACACAAGCATATGTTATGTCCTCATCTCCATATGTAATACAATTATTTTATAGTCTCAAGTAAAACACTATAGCATTAAAAAGAATAAAGACAAAAGAATAGAAAATGAATATATGCTAACAAAACAAAATGAAACCATAGAAAGATTAGTATCAGATTAAATAGAATTCAATAAAAAATCCACATGGAACAAAGAGAGATACTTTATAAAAGCTGCAACCTACCAAAACAATGATGAAGCGAATTCTATATTAAACAACACAGTATCAACATATAGAAAGAGATAGCTTTAGAATTACAAAGGGAGAGATCTGCCTCTGCCTGCCTGCCACTGCCATCAGAAGGCTTGCTCCCTGCAGGCAGCCAGTGCGGCCAGTAGGACTGGGCTAGATCTGCCTCTGCTTGCCAGCCTTTGTCATCAGAAAGCTCGTTTCCCAGAGGGAGCCAACACAGGCAGAAACACGTAGCCATGTAAGCTCCGTGCACCCTCAGGCCACCGTTGGAGACTCTTGCTTCCTTTGGGCAGCCAGCACCCACTGGGAAAAGCAGACAAGCGCACCCCTATGTGCCTGCAACCATTGTGGGGGTCCCGGTGTAGACATGCAGGCTGAGAGAAGAAGTAGCCCCACCACCACACACCCCTGGCCATTAGCCCAGTGTAGCTGCACGGGTCTGGAGAAGCCTGCCCCATGTTCTGCTACCTCCCTGGGATCAGAGAAACCCACGTGCCTGTCCCATTCCCCTACACTGTGGGGTGGAGGGCAATGTGGGAAGTGCCTGGGCCCCCACAACTGGCTTATTGGGAGGAACCCAAAAGAATGTCAAGACAAAGGAGCAAAAGGCAACCTCAAACCTCCAGTCACACAGAACAAGTCTGTGAGATATATTCATGGAAGAAAATGGAAGTCACACACCTCAAATGTCTGAGAGATTTCCAAAACTGAAGTAAAGAAATAATTTCATGTGACTGTAAAAATAACCAGATCAGAAATAATGTCTCAGGTAAAAGAAAAAAATCACACACGTAATGAAAGAATCCTAAGCATATCCAAAGAAGACATAGATAAAAAAAACAAAAGAGGAGCATAGGAAAATGATGGAAACCTTTAATGAACAATATAGAAAGGAATTACAATGAGTGAAACATTCAAAGAGATATCCAAGAAATTAAAAAGTTGACCAAAAGCTGGCAAAATCACTTGAAGAGACTGAAAATAGACTTTCAGACCTTAAAGACAAGATGACAGCTAGTGATCATGAAAGGAAAGATCTCTTAAAAATAACAAAGTTTCAAACAGGAGCCTAAAGAGAATTCTTTCTGTGGTCTGTTGGCCATTTCAGAACTTTGGAAATGTAATGGTCAATTCATCAGAAAGAAATAGTGGCTGTGAGTGTGGCAGGCTTTATATTTAAAACACAAAAAAATAGAATTACAAAGGTAAAATGTCAAACTTGTAGTGATACTTTACACATCTTTTCAGAAATTGATAAATCAAGTAAACAAAACTAAGTAAAGCTATAAAAGAATTTGAATATAATTTAAAAGTTTTACTGGAGACATATAAGAGAAAATTTATTGAAATGATGATACATATTACTATGGTTCATGTCTCCCTAAGTTCATGTATTGGAAACTGAATCCAAAATGTAAAAGTTTGAGTACTGAGACCTTTAAGAAATGATTAGGTGAAGAGGGCAGATCACTAATTCATTAGTGCTATCATGTTGGGATTGGCTTAGTCATCTCAGCAGTGAGTTCTCGATAAAACGGCAAGTTCAAACTGGGTATGATGGCCCACATCTGTAACTCCAGCACTTTGGAGGGTGGAAGTAGGAGGATCATGAGTTCAAATACTACCTAAGTAACTTAATAAGTATCTATCTCAAAATTTACTTTTTTAAAAAAGCTGGGCAAGCAGTGCAGTGCAAAGGCCCTCAGTTCAATCCCAGTACAGAAGAAAGAATGAAAGAAAGAAAGAAAGAAAGAAAGAAGATTTTGGTCTCCTTCCTCTCCAGTGTGATGCCTTCTACTTAGTATGTTATGATCCAGGAAAGGCAGCCCCTCAACCTTGGATTTCCCATTCTCCAGAACCATAAGCCAGTTTATTATTAATCACCCAGACTGTGGTCCTTTGCTACAATAGCACAAAATTATTTACTCATTCTTTTTTAATATCTATAATACATTTACAAAATGAACTATTCATACAAATTGGTTACAAGTAAAAAATAAATTTTAGTTTCCAAAAAGTAGAAACCGTATAGACCATATCTCTTAACTACAGTGTAAAAGAAAAAAAAATACAAACAATATGACAAAAAATCATCAACTTAAAAATTTAACAATTTAAAAATACTCTTCTATATAACTTTCAGGTTAAATGCAAACTCAAAATTGAAATGGTAAATTACTTTGTATGTTAATGACACTGAGCACATCATGGACCAGGGATATACCTCAGTGGCACAGTGCCTGCCCAGCAAGCACAAGGTCATGAGTTCAACTCAATTCCCAGTATGAGAGAGAGAGAGAGAGAGAGTCACAGAATGAACTAATTGTCAAGGCCAATGCAGCATTTATAGAAAAAAGCATAGCCTTGAACATATGTATTAGAAAAGAGGAAAGAAAAATTAACATAAGCAGCTGGGAAAGAAAAAATTAGAAGGGGGAAATAGAACCTATGTAAAAAGAAGGAATTAAAAGAGATAAAAGCAGAAATTAATC
>PVJX010030714.1:0-21804 GCA_004027295.1 Dolichotis patagonum
ATTATAGATGTGCATCACCATCCCAGGAATACAACTTTTTCTAAGTAGTTCTGTCCCTGTTGTTTAGTTTAGTAGGATTCCTTCACTGGCCCTAACTGGCTTCCCTGAACCCCCATTGTCCTCTCTCTCTCCCACTTACACACTGATCATCTGCCTGTCATCCTGTTATCTGTGTACCTTTTAACTATCAAGTATCACTTATCTCCCTGCCACTTACCTTTTACCACTTACCTTTTATTTACCTGTTTGGCTGTTATTGTGCTATGTATTATTTACTTGTTTATCTGTCATCCTTTGTCTGTTCTTTAGCTGCAATCTGTTTATCATTGAATCTGTTGTCATCTATCAATTATCTGTCATATATTTTCTATCATCTTTCTGCCTGTTATCTCCTTACCATTCAGCTGTTTTCTGTCTATAATCTATCAATTATCATTCTAGCAACTTCTCTATCTTATCTAGGTTGCTATAATTTAGCTGTCTTTAGCCTATTCATTGTATATCATTGATCTGCCTTCTATTATCTATCTCTAATTTAATTCAGACCTTTTAAAATAGTTACTTTATTCATTCTCTGTTCCATTCAAGTGTAAACATCTGGGACCAGAAACTGCAGCAGGAGACAAATTATCACAAACATCAGTCACCACTTGGTCTGGAGGCCTGTGGCTGGGGCCACAGGGTGATGGCCCTGGTCACTTGGGCAGCAGTGACACACCGATTGGGACTCAGAGATCAGCTGGCTGTTCGTGTTCGCATTGGCAGATGAGTAGAGGGCAAAGGAGCTGGTGGCTGGACATTTGTGCTCAGGACACAGTGAGGTCACTTTGGAGGAGCCCCTCAGGGCCTGGGCTAGGATCTTCTGCCTGGCTCCCCAATTCTGGCCTCAGGGAGCTCACAGCCCAAGGCTCTTACCCTAAGGTGGAGGTGAGGACCAGGGGGAGACTGCACCCTGGTGTGGCCTTTGGACAGACCTGGGAAAGGCAATAGCCGATCACCTGTCATATACGTTTATCACTGATCTGTCTTCTGTTATCTATCTCTGCTGGTCACTGGCAGCCGGGCAGCCACCCCCCGTGCATAAATGCCCTCTGCGCAGTGACAATGAGCACATCCAGGAATTTGCTCACGAAAGGACGTCGAATTCCTCAGCTGTGAGCCCATAATGAGGATCAGATCCGACAGCCCAGATGGGGAACACAAGCTATTTTTGGAAGAGATGGCCTTTCTCTCAGAAGAGCGACAAGATCACGCCAATCTGTATCTGCCTCGTGGATGCATTTTCAGGGTGGGAGGCCAAGAAAGAGGAAATGTGACATGGGGTGTGCACCCCAGGTCTGGAACTGACCGTGCTGGCTTGGACTGGTGGGGTGGCTCATTGAGATCAGGGCCCTGATTTAAAGGAGGTTCAAATACTGGAACCTCCCTGCCCAGTGGCCCAGGAATCGGGGGAGTCGGGTGGAGCAGCTCGCTCCTCCTCACCTGCTGGGGAGGTTCCCCTCTTCCCTCACCCTCCTCAGGGGTAGTCCGGGCCTCTCAAGGAGACATCTTGCTGTTCACAGTGTTCCCTTCTCTTCCAGCGTCTGTGAGCTGGACACCATGTCCACTCATTCCCGTGTCGGCCCCTTGTGCCTTTTTATCCCGAGCAGTCTGGCTTGAGGTCATCAGTTTCATGGAGCCACTCAATCCACTTTTGCCTTCACTCAATTTCTCTACTGTTTTGACTTTTCTATCTACCAGCCAATAGCTTCTTTTTATCGTGTCTTTTCTTCTGCCTATCCAGGGCTGTAGTGAAGTATCACGATAGTTTAGGGGCCACGAGGAAGGCACAGTCTGTTTTCCTGGCACAGCTCTTGTCAGACATCTTTATCTCAGTTCCAGAAGTTTCTCCCTTCTCTTCCCCTTCAGGTCAAGGAGTAGGGAGTCTCCTGCTGTTGTTGGGTGTGAAATATGGCACACCTGCCTGTTACTGTTCCTAAACTCTACCTGCCCGTGTGGGTAGAAATGGTCTCTTCAATAAATTTTCTTTACCCAGTGAATGTACTATTTCTTGCTATGTCCTATCTGCTGATACAGAGTCTTACCATGTATTTCTGAAGATTAAAAAATTTAACACATACTTTCATTCATTCAGTTGGTGCTAGGGATTGAACCCAGGGTGTCTGCACTGAGCTACACTCAAACCCTTTAGAAATTTTTTGTTTTAGTTTTTTCTTTTAATTACATTAACTGCTTTCTTACTAGTACATGTTTAGAATAAATAACTATAGTAGATGATAAATATAATAGATAATTATATTTATCTTGAGGAATTGGTAAATACATATTTACATCGTGATCATTTTTTTAACCCCTTTTTCATTTTGAGACAGGATTTTGCTAAGTTGCTGAATTTCCTAGGCCAGGCTCAAACTTGGAATTTTCCCGCCTTAGCATCCCAGAATGCTGGGATTCCAGGCGTGTACCACCTCCCCTAGCTTCAGCCTCACTTTATAAAGAGAGCTTCTAAAATAGTAGAGTTCTTTGGAATCATTCTCTGATGTGTGTTGATAATCTAAGATATTTATCACTTCATCCCCTTGATATCAGTTGAGCTCGCAGGTCAGGAATTGACTCTAAGTTAAAATTATAGGGAAGCATTAAAATTATAGGGAAAGCCAAATTTGAAATCAGGAAGAGGTCTGTCATGGTTCTTCATGCCAATGACTGGATCTGGTTTCAGGAGACACAGATGTGTCTGCAGAGAGGCGTGCAATCCTTTGTGGGTCCTAATTGTGAGGGCTGGAAGTTCAAGTTTTTTCTATGAGATGCTGGCATGTGACCCAGCTGATATGAAAAGGAGGGGAAAAGAGAAAGAAAGAAAGAAAGAAAGAAAGAAAGAAAGAAAGAAAGAAAGAAAGCCACTCAATCTACTTTTGCTTTCACTCATTTTCTCTATTGTTTGACTTTTCTATCTACCAACCAATTGGCTTCTTTCTATCGTGAAAGAAAGAAAGAAAGATGGTTCTTGCTCTTAAGAAATAAAGAGGAGAATACATTTGTAAGCAAATAATAGTACAAATACCAGAATTAGAAGAATGTCACAAGGATATAGGGAACTTTCACAAGTAAAACTTCTCTGTCCTCTTCCTACCAAAGATTTCCACATCCTAATTTCTGAAACCTATGAAATGTAACCTTACATGTTACACAGATAAAGAGAGAGTTGCAGATGGAGTTAATTCTGCTAATCAGTTAACCTTCAGGTAGGAAGATTTCTTTATTATTATCTTGTTGCTGGGACAAAATACCCAACCCTCACAAGTTAGAGGAAGGAAGGTTTATTTTAGCTCACAGTTGGTAGTGGTTTCAATTCACAATCAGCTGACTCTAAAGCATAGCACATGGCATGGGGGCATTGCAGAGAAGAAACAGTCCATGGCAGGGCAGGCAAGATGCTGTGAGCCTTCCTTTCCCTTTTTATTCCATTCAGGCTATGCTACAAGCCTATTGGTTGGTGCAACTCATAGCCAGGATGGGCCTTTCTATTGTCCACACCCTTACCTATACTAAACTCATCAGTGGACTAATTATTTATCACGTGCCCATAATCCAATCACCTACCAAAAGCTTCATCAGGAAATGATCTTGAACTATTTGGGTGGGCCCAATGTAATCACAGGGACTTTTAGAAACAGAAGAGAGGGCCTGGAAGATGAAGCCCAGCGGTAGAGCTCTTCCTAAGCATGCATGAAGTCTCATATTTCATCCCCAGCACTGAAGAGCACCTGGGAAAGGAGGGAGGCAGAGGGAGATGTGACTATGGAATTAACTCACTGAGATTCCACTTGGCTGGCTTTCAAGCTGGAGAGAGAGGAACGTGAACCAAGAAATTTTATAACATCTAAAAATTGGACAAGGAGAAAAAATAGGTCATCCAGGACATCCAGATGGGAAGGCTGGCTTGCTGATACAGATTTTTATCCCAGTGAGACTCATGTCGGACTTCTAGCCCGCTATACCATAACATACTTACTTGGAGTAGCTATCACGGTTATGTGTGTGTTACCTTGTCACATAGTAGCAAGAAGCCAATACACTTGGTTTTGGAAGGAGTAAGAAAGATCCTGCAGGAAGTAGCAAAGGACAGAGATGGCAGAGCTTCCCTTGCTGAGGTATAACCCCTGGCCAGGTGTGGGTCTGTACCACATTGGAAGAATGTTAATTTCCACGCTGGTCTTCGGTCTTTAATCTTTACAACAAAAAGAGGCAGCAAAGTTTTTGAACACAGAAGCAAATGCTCTTGCTCATTGGTAGAGTACTTGCTTAGCATGCATGAGACTCTGGGTTCAACCTCTGGGATCACAAATAACAGCAATGACTGAAGCAGCAACAACAACAACAGAATGCAGTGGTATTATCCAGTCTGGAGTTGTCTTTAGGGAGTGCTTAGGAAAGACAGATGCACAGGTGATAACTTACAGCCAGGCTGTGCTGCTCTGTTCAAGAATGAAAGACTGGTGCGAATTGGGATGTGAAGCCAAGTTGGGAAAATACATCTTCTACCCACCACACTCACTCCCGTCACTTTGCAATCACCGAGGTTTGGGTTCTTATCTGGTCCATTCTGGCAGATGTCAGCGCATGTTGCTGTGCATGGAAGTCAGTCAAAGTCAGTTCTTTGTTATTGTGGTGACCTGCTGGTTTGGATTATCTCTGTCTCTGGTTTCTCTCATTAATGTAAGTAAGTACAAACCACATGGTTGACTAAATTGATTGTAGAATAATTGACCATTAAAATAGCAAAATATATAAAAAAGATTAAACTACATCTCTGCCCTTTCCTTCTCCCAGCAGTGCACATTCCCAAAACAGCTCCTCACCCCAAATAATCAGGCTGGGGCTCTTTGTTCTGGGCCAACATGTGTTTGGAAAATGCTGGTGAGGCAAAGTTATCTAGCTGTGAATCTATGAGGCCAGCATGGGAACAATCCAGCACACGGCACGAACCCTGTTCCACAACGCATCTCTGGAAAGAAGGTGAGGAGACAGGACCCTCCGCGCTGGGGGGTCGGGGTGTGAGACCTGCTCGCAACTCTGAGAAGCACAAGGATTTTGATGAGAGGATTTGTGTCCGGGGTTCTCAGATTTTAGACTTTGAGGAATTAGTTCATTATTTGCAATTCTGTGGTTCTTTACAATCAAACAGAGCCATGCAGAATGACATATGCATGTAGACTGAGCTACTCCGAGGGCTGAGGCAGGGGGATTGCTTGAGTTCCGGTGTTTGAGGTCAGAATGGGCAGCATAGAATTTATGCTACAAAAGGATCTTGTTTCACATGTTATATTATGATCACTATAAACAATAGGTTTTCTATTAGATGATTTTATAGTGAGACATGTTAATACTGTGTACAATTGCTAAGCAATATTAGCACTATGCCAAAACTTGACAGCAGAGTATGAAATATCCACTGGGGAAATTTATCCTGCTGGTGAAATATAAAATTTTTAGATATTTTCCTATAAAATTTTAATTTTACAAAACTTGTGATGTCAGATGTTCAGGAAATGTCCCCAGATGGCAAGGGAGAGACCATGCTCAGGCATCAGCACAGTTTCCGGGTCTAAGCCTGCTGATTTTCCTCTTACCTCTTGCTTCCTGGGCATAAAGTAGAGTTGATTCAAAGTATCTCATGTCTGTTGTAGAATGTAGGCATCTATGCACTTTGTGTGTTTTGAAGGGCCTAATTTTCACCACAAATGAATAACTGTTGAGAAGGAGGGGCTGTCTGAAGCAGAACTATGAGGCACCATGGCATTGTGAATGATGTACGGTGTGTGTCTGTGTGTGGGCCTGTGCGTGTGTATGTGCGTGTGTGTGCATGCATGTGAGACTATATGCACAAACATATATTTCTAGATTACATGGGTACCGAAATGTATTATCACTACCCCAACACTTGCAATTTAAAGGAGCAGAGGCTTGTCTTAGCTCACAGTTTCGATAGATTCAGTCCATGGCTGGCTGGCTCCAAGGCAGAAACAGTATATGACACAGGAAAGGTTCTCACTCGATGTGCCCAGAAGAGAGAAAGGGGAGGAATGAGGACAAGAATACGCTCTCCCGAGTCACACCACCAGGGACCTGCTCCTTTAAACCATAGCCCACCTTGGAACGAATGGGAGACTTTTGAGGGAGAGTTTAGATATAAACTATAGACTATTTTGCTTTGCTTGAATTCATTGCATGTGAAGATACAGACAACCATTTTGAAGAAAGCAAGAGACGTTATGGTAGCTACTGCTGATTTCTTTTTCTTGTTTTGAAATCCTGTGCTGCTTGCATTGTTTTGTTCTGATCTGCTTTGTTCAGTTTTATTCTCTTTAAAATAAAAAAACAGTAAAAATATGTATAAGTATGTTCAGCAAAGCATAATTGAAAAAATACATTAAAATATTAAGAATGGATATATCTGAAACAGAATTAAATTCTGTTTTACTACTTCCTTGCATTTTCCCAGTCATCTGATGTGAGCATGTTTTGTTGGTTTTTGTCTTTCTTTTGCTTTGTTTTTGAGACAGAATCTTGTTATTCAGTCCATAGCCCAGTGTG
The DNA here is from genome assembly GCA_004027295.1 of Dolichotis patagonum. Lineage (NCBI taxonomy): Eukaryota > Metazoa > Chordata > Mammalia > Rodentia > Caviidae > Dolichotis > Dolichotis patagonum. The sequence continues at coordinate 6,598 of PVJX010030714.1, forward strand.
GCCCCAAATTCACCGCAATCCTCTTGCCTCAGTCCGCTCAGTACTGGGATTATAGGTGTGTGCCACCATGCCCAGTATCACATACGTTATTTTTATAACCGGAGGAAACAAATCTTTTTAAAAAGCCAAATTTAAAATATCAGGCATACTTTTCTGTATGTTATGATTCACACTTTTTTGATTCAGGACAAACATTCTATAATTGCATATTTGACAGAAGTGCTTTTGTCTAATTCTTGAATCCTCTTACGTACACAATCTATAAATATCAAGACAAGTCGGCTGATTGAATCATACAGTTGTGTTTATCTTTATTGTATTTATCTTCGAACTTTCATAGGAAAAGCAATTCCAGGGCCTTAAAATTTACATAGTTATTTTAGTTCAACTGAATCTAAAAAATAAATAAAATAGTGATCAGTAAAATATGAGTAAATGATTTTAATTCTTCTGGCCTCACTAGAGTAGGAGTTGAGATGGTTAGTTTTTCATATTAGTGAGGTAGCTACAGTAGTGTGGGTATTGCTGTGGAGCTGTTTTATACCTGTGGTTAATGCCTACAACTGGGCACTTTAAGAAGAGCAAAGACAATTGCTGTGAATAATGTGGGTGTGCTTTTCTCATTCATGGAAAGTCTTAAATGCAAACTTCATGCTTCCCAGACAGGAATTTCTGCAGTAAGATTGCAAGGTCAACTTCCCGCCTGGGTTCCTAACCTCTCTCCAGTAATTTTGGATTTACTGATCCCCACAATAGCACGATAGCGTGAGCCAGTTCTTTAACTAAACCAAGTGCGTCTCTCTGTCTCGTCTCGGTCTCTGTCTCTCATACTAGTCTTTCATCCTCCCTTTCTATGTGTGTATATGTATATATAAATAATCTATAGCATATGTAACATAACCTACAGTGTACATACTGCATGATAGCATTTTTACATATGCATCCTATTGATTGATTCTCATTTCTGGAGAAGCCTGGCTGACACACATTTTTGTTCTAGAAAGTTGGGTTTTACGGTAGCAAATAGCTGAAAGTATGGAGGTGGCTTTGGAATTGGGTAGTGGGTAGAGACCAGAAAAATTTTAAGGTGTCTGTTAAACACAAATCCTAGGTTGCCTTGAGGAGACTGTTGGTAAATATAGGTTTTAAAGAAGTTTTGGTGAGGTCTTGGTAAAAAAATCAATAGGACAGTAGAGAAAATGTCCATCATCTTAGAGAGTAGGTCCTGTGTAGAAGAGCAATGCTAGAGGTAACGAACACCAAGAGTACTCCTGTGGAAGCCACAAGGAAAGGGAAGCATAGTACTGGCTGCAGGGGGAAAGGTAGGTCTTAATGTAAGTGGCTTAATATAAGTTTAGCTCAATTATGTGCTACCATCGGGTAGAAAGTGGAGCTCGTAAAGGTAAGCTTGGCTGGTTAGCCGAGATTTCCAAATGTATCAGTCAGCTTTCTGTCACTGTGACACAGTATCTGAGAAAAACCATTTAGAGCAGCCCAGGTTTATTTTGGCCCTGCTGACACCACGACTTTGGCCGTCCAGCTTCCAGGACTGTGAGAGGACGTTTAATGTAACTTTCTAGTGTACAGTAGTTTGTTATGGAAAGTTTAAAAAATGAATCCAGAGAGGCTATGTGTTTTTCTTAAAATCATACCTTGTCTAACAAATAAGAGGTAGGAAGGAAGCCAGGATTTAGCTCAGTGGCACAAGAAGCGTGAGATCGTGAGTTTGATCCCGGAACCAAAAAAAAAAAAAAAAAAAAAAAAAAAAAAAAAAAAAGAAGAAGAAGAAGAAGTAAGGAAAATGAAAGGTCCCCTTGCTTTTTTTGGTCTAGGTGGCAAATTTCCCCCACATCCAACCTCCGCAAGTTGATGGAGTCTTCTCCAGTCACCACCGTGCCACATAGACGGGCAATGAAATGTTAGGAGAGATCAGGTCGGGGCCGCTGAAGGGCGCCTGCTCCACGGCTGGCCTGCTGATCTGGGAAGCCACCGGCGTGCGGGAAAGCGTGCTGGCACCCCTGAATCTGAAGGGCCCTTCGATCTTGAGAAGCATTGTCTCCCCTGCTTGTAGTTTCAGAACCAGAGGAAAATTCAGTTTCATCAGGTATTCGAGCTTTTAATTTTCACTGTATTGCTTTCTAAGTCTGATGTTGTGACCAGGTCTTCACTCTTGGGACACTTGAAGTGTGTCACAGGAGGGATGGGACAGTGCACTCGGCCATCTGCACAGCCCAGCCGTACCTCCCTCTGCTCTGGCAAATGTTTACTCTCAGCAAAAGGCAACTTCCTGTTTCAGAGAAAAAAGATTTAAAAAGGATTGTAAAACAGGATCCTGAGACTCCTTGAATAGCAAATAGCTTTTAAAAGACAATGCTTTAATGGGCTATGAGTAACCAAGTCAAAAACAAAAGTATTGAATATCTCTTTAAACGTATATGAGTTTAAAGAGCAAGGAGGGGATAGATTTGGCATAGTTTCCTCTGGATTTTATAGAATTCTGATGCTTGGAAATTTTCTACCAAGATGCCCACACACAACTGCAAAGTTCTATAAATGACATAGAGAGATAACAAAAATGATACCTTGCAAACCCAAACAGCATGGCTTCTGCACTGCCGTGCCCGGAGGGAATGTTTGTCTCTTTCAAGATCTGCTTTCTTGGGCATTGAACAACGAGGGCAGTGAGGGAGGCAGAGCAGAAGAGAAAGAGCATCACTGTCCCAGGTTACGTTGGGGCTCCGATTCTCGGCCTTGCTCTATACCTGGAACCACTCGCCTCACAGTGTGAATTGCTAACATTTGGGAGAACTGTCAACAAGGACCTGGGTGCTGCGCACTGTGAACTGTGCAGCAGTGGAGCTCCATGCTCCTTAGCAGTGTAGACAAAGGCTGGTGCAAAACTGATTCAAAGCTTAGCCCACTTCTCTGCCGCTTGATGAGGGGTGGCGACGAAGCCGAAGCTGATAGCTCTGTGCTCTGTGAAGCCAGGGAGCAGCGCTTTTGTGTTTACTCACTGCGTCCAGCCCAAGGCTCCCTGGCCCTGCCTGGACCTCAGGCTACCAGGCTTGCAGCCGAACACCTTCCTTAGAAACTGCCGTATGCAGCTGACAGGTTACTCTGGCTTCAGAACATAGAAGGAAAAAGTAGGTATTGATGCGGTCAGTTCCAATGAGCCCGGCATCTGCTATCCTGGTATACTATGCCAAACACTGGTATCGAATTGTGCGATGGGGTATTTGTATCGTCCAGGGCTCCAGCCAGGAGGCACAATGGGGTATCAGTGACCCCAGTTTGGGTTTGGTGGTGTTAATTTTATGAGTCAACTTGCTAGGGTGGCTGGGTGCTCAGCTATTGAGCTCACCATCATTCTGGATGTTTCCGAGAGGGTGGGTCTGAATGGAATTAAACTCCAAATGGGGTCCTGAGAACTCAAGGTGAGCGGGCATCACCCGTGGGGGACCTGGCCAAGAATGAGTGATCAGACCTCGAGACAGAAACTCCCAGGCTCTGTGAGGAGTAAACGGCTAACACCAGGGGCAAAAGCACACAAATATTCAAACTTGGGGGCAAAAAGCACACAGGCTCTGGGAGGGGCGAATGGTTAAACGACAGGAAGTCCAGTTTAGTAAAGCACGTGGAGGTCTCTCCCCTTTCCCTGAGGAAAACTGCGGAGCCCTGTGACAGTGCCTGGCCCAAACACTTTTCTCTCTCACATTGACATTCTATTCTATTCTCTTTTTTCTTTTTTGGCACTGGGGATTGAACTCAGGACCTTACGCTTGCCAGACAGGCATTTGCGCCACTGAGCTAGATCCCCAGCCAACACTGATATCCTAAATAAAAGCCAGGGAGTTCTTAGCTCAGGGACTCTTTTTCTGGGTGTCTCCCAAATGCTGGGCATTCTTGGGCGACAACAGCTCCCCTGGGCCTCTCTGTGACTGACCTAAACCCCTTGTCTCCGAGTTATCTTTTTTATCCTCTACACCTGCCCATGGTCACACACAGTGACAATCATCCAGTTCTTTCAGGGTCTGAAACAGGAAGCACAACAGGAAGTGGAAGCCAGTGCTGGTAGCCCGACTGGACTGGGCGTGGCTCGTCTCTGCTCTTGGGTCTGAACCGATGCCAGGAGCCCTGCTGGTCCTCTTGTACCTTCACTTCTCCTGGGTCTCCTGCTTGCAGATGGCAGGTTGGGAGTTCGTAGCTGCCAGACATGCGAGCCACTTCCTTACTCTCTGTCTATCTGACCCACCCCATTGGTTCTGCTTCTCTGGAGAACCCTGATTCCCACAGGTCTCCCAGGAGTAGAGAGTGAGACAAGACCAGGGTTTGAGGACAGCTACTCTCCTCCCTGTGACTCCAGGAAGTAGGGGTGAGAAGGAGACTGAAGGAAACCAGATGGGGAATAAGCCACCAAGAGCAAGCTGGAAGGACGGCAGCCAGGCAAACTGGGAAAAAGGGTGGAACCTGACCAGGGAGTTGGTCTCCCATGGTGAGGTGCCACTTCCGGTCCTCACCAGCTCAAGGCTGCTCCTGAAGGCGTCCATTCCTGGGCCCTTCTGTCTCCAAAGGTCTCCCTCCGATCTCCAGAAGGACAGCAGTGTCTGCCCAAATGATGTAGCTGATGAGTGGGCTGCTCACAGTTCCCAAGGGCGTTCGGGGGTATGAGAGGCTGAGGAAGGAGGGAGAGCTGTGTGGGTACCTTGGGAGACTTCTGGCTGTATAAGGACGAGGGCACCGTTACCTGTTACCCAGGGCCGCCACGCCGGGCACCTCGTGCTCGGGGGCAGCCTCTACCCAGGTGTGGGCGGGTCCCTCCCCTGCTCCCTCCCCTGCTCCCTCCCCTGCTCACAGGTCCCTCCCCTGCTCACAGGTCACAGGCCCACAGATCCGCAGTGTGAAATTCTGAGCTGGGATGTAGGGGTGGCCTCCGGTTGTGGCAGAGCCTACTGTGTGTGCCTTGTGCCCACCCTTACACCGCCCGTAGCCACAGCAGCTCTGCTAGGCACGCGGTCAGCTGAACAAAGGACACACTTCATCCCCAGCCTCTGTGTGACAAAGTGTGGCCAGGATAGTGAGTCCAGGTGAGGCGCTGTGGACAGGGCCCTGCACACGGTGTCAGGGTCCCTGGCTCCCTCCGGGGTTCAGTAGATCCAGTCGTGTCGGCAGCGCACACTGGGCAGTGGTATTCTGTAAGCCATGTGCAATTCATTAGTATGTAAAATGCTCGCTGAGCCAAAATAATATACAAACTGTCTGAAAAGTCTGGAAGCAGGGGGTAAACGTATTTCAAATAGTTTATTAGTTACATTTTCAAATAATACGCTTAATACATTTCCCCTCAACTTTCAGATGTCTTTTTTAGGTAAAGTAACTAAACTTAAAGCAACAGGTTCAATCTTTAATGTGAAAAAAGTACAATAAATACATGATTTCCCAGTGTCTCCGGAATACTTAGACATTCTGTGTGTACTTATTTTAAGTTTGTTTCAGATTAACAATAGGATCATTGCTTTAAGTTTAAAAATACGTCAAGTGAAAAGCTGTCTGGATGTTGAATACCATGCTGAATGTTTCTTTGTTTCTTTTTTGTTTTTTTGCTTTGGACCATGTAAATAACATGCTGTTTAAAAGTGAGATTTTCATACATTTTATAAAGTTTTACACATCTTCAAATTGATGAGCCTCGGCAAGTTTTTAAAAAATTCTTTGTTAAAAGAGAGTAAGTGCCTCAACATTTATTTTCAAGTGTCTACTTACAATATGTCCTGAAATAAAATATAATGATTGAGGTTTTGGCTTGACCCATACTTCAGTCTGCAAAAAATATTTTTAAAGGAGAAAATAATAAATCTGAGGTAGAGAATAGGGAAAAGAGTATAATATTCTTCGTCAACAATCTGTCTTTGCAATTTCCCAAGAAGCCAGCGAGTTCCATACGCTCTATAAACCTACTTTACAGGGGAACTTAATGGGCTGGATTTGCAGCAAAGTTAAATGAGATTTAAAAAAAAAAGACTGATGTAGTTTTCACAGGCTTTGCTACTTGAGCAAAACCATCTTGGCTTCGAATGCTTGGGTACATTTCACCATCAGCCTGTGTCAAATGACCCCGAATTTGGAAATGGAAGTGCCTTTCAGATCTTTGCTGTGGGGTGGTGTCATAAACAAATCTGAGTTTGGTTCTCATGGCTTATCCTGATCTCCTCCAAACCTTTGATGTATTTATGTTCAAGTTCAAGGGTTGTTAGGGAAGCTCACAGCACGTACTTTGTTCTGCCACAAATGGGCCCCTCTCCTACTGTGATTTTTGTGCCTGTGTCCTGACGGCCCAGAGCTAGGGTCATCCTCTGCGAGTCCCTTTGGGCACAGGATGAGACACGCTCCAAGCCCTGTCTCATGCCTGCCCTGTCTGCTTCTCCCGGGCCTGGGTTATTTAATTAGTCCCTGAGATCTGTCCCAGTCCCATCCATATCCCAGGTGCAAGGTGATAGCGCTGGCTGGCACTGTCCACGAACCCAGTGTTGGCCCACCCTCCTATGCCCAGCCTGCCACTCGGTGCCTTCTCATGCCCTGACTTCCCCTTTCTTCTCTGGGAAACCTGTTCTCGGATTAATCTGATTAATCCGGTCCCAGTCAAACAACTGATAAATCCGGTCCCAGTCAAACAACTACAATGATGCAGTGTTGCACACGAAAACCCGTCACACTGCCCACACAACAGGCAGTGGCCCAGGGACCTCGCTGGTGCTCACAAGAAGGCCACATTCCCCAGAAGTTTCCAGGGTGCAAACTGAGGTCTCAGCGGAACAATGAGGATGACAGAAAAGTCAAGCCAAATGACTGTAACCCAGTGCACAAATCCTGCTCACATATTTTGGGAGAAACTTTCTTCTAAAACGATCTGGGTTTGTTCACGTAGAAACCTGCCCGCAGGGCTAATTCTCCTCCGAACCACTTGCCCGCGTTTCGGGGTGCACTGCTTTCTTGTGAGACAGACTTACAAGTCTAGCTGTGCAGCTGGCACCTCTTTAAAAGCTTTTGAACAAGCCCTTACTGGCTTGAAATGTAATATATTTTATACTTGCACTTTTCTCCGGCTTTGTCTGCATAAGCCTTCAGGGGGAAAATGCTTGTATATCCTCCTGACCTTTTAATAAATTATTATTGGGCTTAGAGACACATTTTTCTCTGCACCTAATTTCCCTGCCCTATGGATTGAGAGGTCAGGGTTGAGTGAATTATCTCTGCTTGCGTTGTTATCTTAGACACTTGCCATGCGTGTGTGTGTGTGTGTGTGTGTGTGTGCATGTGAGTGTGTGTGAGTGTGAGGGTTGGGCCAGAACAATGGTGTTTTTTCTATTTTAAGGGACTAATCTGTGCAGACTGAGAAATGTCTGTCTACAAATATAAACCCTGGGTCCAGGAACGTTCTTGATCTCCTCACACTGACACAGAGCGGTCTACTTTAAAACCCAGCGTCACATGCAGTGTGGCCTTTGACATGAGTGACTATGGCCACTTCTGTGCAGCAGCATGTGGGTTCCTTGCCACCTTGCTTCTCTCTTTTCCTCCTCTTTTACTTCCTTTTCTCCTTTATAAGAAAACTGTGCTTATATTCTAAATGCAAACTATATCCTAAAATACTGATGCATCTCCAGTTGCCTGGGAATAGCTTAGAATGCTGTGTGGACCAGCGCCCCTCACCGCATCGGGCTCCGAGATAAGGAACCCTTAAGAATATAAGGGTCCTTGGGCTCCGGGCTTTCCGCCCAGGACCTCCTGGCCCTGCTGCTCCAGATGATGCTCATTCCCGGGAGTGGAGCTGACCCCCCTAGGGCAGAGGAAGATAGAGGGGTGACAGCACGGAGGAGGCAAGGGTCTGCGCCTGCAGGCGACCAACCAGGCTGCGCTCCGAGGGACGATGCTCATGGGTGCGCGTGTGGAAGGCAGCGTCGGGCCAGAAGTTCCAACAGCAGGCGGATCAGCAGACTGATGGGAGAGCGCTGCAGGCGAGGCCAAGGGCAGGGCGCCACCCGCCAGCTGCCCCTGCCTGCCTCCAGCGACACTGTGGCCCATCCTTGAGGTTCCTTTGGAAGGCATTTACAGCTCATTCACTCCCAAGCCAGACTTTGTGTGTGCTGTGGAAATCTAGAAATTAGTCTTCAGCAGTTTGGATTTCTAATGCATTGTGTCCCTTTGGCTCTGCTCCGTACTGCAGACCTGGAAGTCATCTGAGCACGGGCACTGAGGCGCTGAGCTGAGGCGGGAAGGTGACTCTTGTGGGGTCCCGAGATTCTCCCACCCTTCAGGCCTGCATCAGCTGCCTGACCCATGCCCTCTGCCACTGCGCTTCAACCGCTGACCTCGACAGACTTCGGATGACGCTGCTGCGGGGATGGTGCTGTGGGCCCGTGCCATGTGCTGCTCACACAGCTGGGATCCGCAGGGTCCCCAAGGGCCCACGTGTGTGGAGGTCTCCTCCACTGTTGAAGGAGGATGGGCCCCTTCGGGATACCTCTGCTGCTCATGGAACCTAGCGGTGAATGTGTAGAGAAAGTAACCGATCCGGTGCTGATGATCCATAATTTAGATGGTTCAATTTAGGATTCTTTTGTGGAAGTTATATGCTCGGTAAAAATGTACTGGGATTTTGACTGTGGGTCCTTTCCTGGGCTAGCTAGCGAGGGGCAGTCCATTCTTTTCTCGAGGGTGGGCAGTGGCAGGGAATAGGTCCCACTCAGCCTTGACCAAGAGGAAAGACGATGAGCTGCCCAGTGGCTGCTCCCTGAGCCGGGTGGGGACGTGGATTTTCCACCCCATGTTTTCAGTCATGGTGGGCTTATCACACCCTGAGCCCATTCTAAGCTGACAGGCCTCTGCCCTTCTAACCGGGGGAGATTTGTGCAGACCCACCTCATGGCCCTGCTCCACTGCCAGTGAGATAATTTCAGGGTATTTTCTCTGATTAAAAGCCTTTGTCTTCTCTTCATCTCCTTTGCACTCACTTGCAGTGGCTTCTCTCTGTGTGTGTCCTCTTCATTTAACCACTGGAAACTGAAATGCTTCAGGGACTTTTCATTCTTACCTAAACCCGTGGCTGCTTTTCTTCCCAATATTTAGAAAAGTCAAGGTACCCTGGGAGCCGAGCATGCTGGGTGGGAGCTGGAACACACCTTGGTCCTCATTCTGTGTCTCCGCTCTTTTCCAGCTCATTGGGAACGTCTCGAGCCAGCCTCTTAAGGCTCGTAGAAGTTCGCTGACACTTGCATCCTTTACATCCTCTCCCGTGCGCCATCAAAGTCTGCCATTCCCAAGTCACTCACGGATGTGGATTTGGCTTTGCCTTTGCCAGCACGGGCCAACTGAAGTGAGGCATCCCAGGAACCTGGATGTGGCCCTGGGTGCAGAGATACTTGTGCAGACCTTGTCATGCACTGATTGGCTGTTAGGTGAAGGACTGAGACTTTCTTCTCCCTTTTGATTTAATGGGAACAGGTCAAAAGGTCCCTGAAAATTACACAACACTTCCAGTTTAAAATAGATCTTGGAAGACACTGAAAGAAGAAGGAAGAATGTGAGAATGCAGTGAGACAGGGTTCTTTGATCCAAAACCCAGCCTGAATTTTAATTAGCTGTATGTGGATGACCAAAAAGTGGAGTCTCCCCTAGTGCAGGCCTCCCCTGGAGAGATGGAGGGGCCAAGAAGTGATGGCATCTTCCCATGGCCCCATGTGTGCATCGTGAATTCCAGGGAGAGTCTGAATGAGGAATCTTGCTCGTCTATGTGAATGCTGAATGAGTACAGTCATCAGTGATTCAGTGCCTGCCGCAGAGCGGGGATTGCATTGTGGGCTCATGCCATGTGCTACGCACACACAGCATTATGCGGAAAGCAGGGCTCTGATCCTTTTCCTGTTTCTCAGGACTCTGTGTAAAGTCCCCGGTGAGGCTTGTACAGAACCCTAGATGGAGAACAGGCTCAGAAACAATCCAGGGACCTCCTGACATTTGGAGGTTGAGCCAAGATAAAGAGCCAGTGAAGGGCCACAGGAGGAGGAAAGCAGAGGATATGTGTGACCAGAGCCCGACAGTAAAAGTGGCTCGAATGGCACCTGGGGCAAAGTGTTGAGAAGCTGAGTGGACAAAGCCAGGAAGGTAACCACTGTGTGGGACAGGAAGGGCTCGAGCCAAGCCATCTCCGTGAAGCCGTGGAGGTAAAGCTCCACGGGACAGACTTCCCAGAAGAGAGCTCAGCCATCCAACACACACACAGGCAGTGTTTGCAATGATGGGAAAGCTAGAAAAAGAAAAAAGATCTGATGTAGCCTCCAAGTCCAGACTGGGGCATGGGTCAGAACCTCTGGACTCAGCTCCCACTGCTTACCCCTTAGGGACTTAGACATCTAGGAGCGTCACCTAATCCCAGGTGGGGACCCTGAGGCAGCCCTATGATCAGGTCTTAGAGAGGGAGGTAATTTGGGCTGAGAAGCAAACTCAGGGTTTGTGTGGGGATGTGGGGGAGGACTCCCACCAAGAACCTGTTATGATTTCCTCTTGGAACTGGTTCCTTCTTTCATTCAGAAACATTTTGGAGCACTGATGTTATAGGCAATGGAGATAAAGGCAATAAATAAACCTTCTAAAATCCATCCTTAATCATCATATCCGAGGACAGGTATTTGGATATTTCCATGTCTGGATGCAAATGAAGACACAGGGTGGCAGCAGGAAGGGGAAGCCCCATTTAGGCTCTGGGCAGTAATTTCCAACCTTCACTGCATGTTGGAACCACTGGGTGCTCAAACCAGGCTCCTGGAGATTGGGTCACTGCATGCCGAGGGTGAGACTGGATACTGATAACCATCTCCTCAGGGGGTTCCATGTTTCACTGAATTTGGAGACAACTATATTAGACCAGGGGTTCTCCAAGCATGTTTGCTGACCATAGTGTTAGTGTGGACTGGCCATTGTTGGAAATGCAACACCGTAGACTTGGTGAGTCAGGAACTGGGGTGGGTGCAGAAATCTGTGTTGCCAAATCCTCTGGCTGCTTCTGCTGTGCATGCAAGTTTGTGAGCCCCCATATAGAGAAACCCACTTTCCAAAAGCCAAAGCGGGGAGAGGCCGAGTTCTGGCCGAGGGGTCAGAAGAGCACATCTATAAAACCCCCTTGCAGTGTCTGCTGTCACCCAGTGCCATCAAGAGCAAACAGTGACATATTCTTGCTCTCAAGAACTTACAGTCCAGGTTAGGACACAGTAGCACACAGGATAATGAGGAAACAGTGAACAGGGCAGAATGATGTATAAGCGGTACGGTGCCTTAGTGACAGGGGTGACCTTACAGAGACTGTGGCTTTTAAACTTCAGTGACGTGGCTGCACACCACATTCCACAGTCGTGTTTTCTTGCCCAGGCCGGTAGACTCTCTTCCACTGTGCTCTAGCTCTGCTTGTTGGAGAACTGTAAGCCTAGTGATGCGTTTTCCACTGTAACAGAACAGCTCAGGATGGGCGATATGTAAAGACGTTTATTTAGTCCGCAGCTCTGGACGGTGATGGTTGGAGGTCAGCATGTCCCTCTGACCTGTCCCCTGATGAGGAGCTCATGGCATCATGGCAGTGCATGTGCGAGGCGGGCGTGACCCTAGGTAGAGACAGGAGGCCGGAGAGTGGGGAAGGCTCAGCTTTCCTCTGCCATAACTCCCTGCTCACGAGCGCTAACTCATCCTACCAGGCTGGCATTCGTTTCTTCCAAGGGAGGGATCTCAGCCGCTCATCGCCTGGCACGAGCCCCATCTCTGAGGTCCCTGCTCCCAGCCCCACCACTCAGGGACCAGGCTTCCCACGCAGGAGCCTTCGGCCGGACCCATTCAAATGGTACCCGAGCCGTTCTAGGACCTAAAAAGGAATTTCCCCCTTCATAGCATTTTCCTTTCTCTGCTGGGACATTGGAAGAAAATGTTCATGATTCTTAGACTGTAATTGAAGCCTGACAATTTAACTGGGACGTGTCTCAGCTAGCGAGCTCTGCTTCCTCTCTGTGTAAAGCTGTTCTCATTTCATCTGTGGATTCAGCATGCCTGTCATTTCGGAGGAATTGTTTTCTACCACGTTTGTGATATTTTTAAGAAATAGAGTTCAGTCACTGTTTTTTGAGCTAGTCCCACCTCTCCTTGGCCATTAAAAGCCAGAAGTGTGTGGCAGGGGCTATTATTACAGGCCGGAACTGGTTTCTTAGGAAAGACACCAAAAGCACCCCACCACCACCCCAGCTGACTCTGCAAGCAGATTAGTGAGACAGGAACACTCAAGATGCGGCTGGAGTCCGAGCCAGCTAAAGACCAACCAGCATGCTGTCTCTCTCCTTTCCTCTTGCCATACTGTATGATGTTTGCACAATTGTAAGTTCCAAAAGAAGAACTATAAAGAAGCAAGGTAGCCAGAAGGGCTGAGACACTTGTGGCTAGATTTTCCTTACTGGAAGAAACTAATACTGAGGATCTTGGGAGATCGAAATGGGGAAAGGGTGAGCATGAGGAAGAAACATAGCATCAGTTCCCACATCCTACAACTAGGCTTGCTCTTTTATAACATTTGTCCTATTTGCTTTATTGTTATAAATTATGACATTATTGAAAGAGAAAGTCATAGTAAATTCTGCACTATGTAAGTCCCCATCCAATATCAATGTGCTGATCCATCAATCAGCAAATCAATACTTAGGGACTCTGCACTCTGTGTTCAAAATTTTGGGGATACAAAAGGAAAGAAGTGAACAATCTAGGTAGAGCGGAGTAGCACCTCACAGGAAAGCAGTGCAAGCCAGGGAGAGGCTCGGTAGGTAATGGAGGCCCACAAGAGCCTGAAAGAATTCTGCAATCATAGTTATAATGCTGTTCCTTAGAAATCATCCATCTGACCTCTCTTTGTGGTGTGAATTGTCTCTGCATCATTTCTACTAGTGATCCTATAATCTTCCCTAAAATACAGCTCATTTTCCTTAGAATGTTCTGCATGCCAACGTGTTCTTCCTCTTACTCAGCTAAACAGGATCTCTTTATCTTGTACTTCTGCTCCCACTTGGGCCACAGTACACGGTACCTGGCTACTGCAGGAGGTATTGTCTAGAAGGGTTCAAAGGCAAAGGCTGTAGAGTGGGGATCAGTGAGACCCGAAGTGTTTCTGAACTCTTCTCTGTCTAGGCTTCTACAGACGTGAACTCCCCTGAGGACAGCTGCTAGGGGAGAAAGCCAGGTCTGTCCTGGAGAAAGCTTTGGGTTTGCTAAAGGCAATATGCCCTGGCTTTCTGGCATGGCTAGAATTTGATTGGTTAATCCAGCCCCATAGCCTGGCCCTCGACAGCTTGAGCATCTGTCTGCAGGCAGGACAAATGTCCACAAGACGCATCACCTTCCTCTGTGGCCTCCACACTTCTGTCAGCGGGAACCAAGGGGGAGCTGGAGGGAGTCAAGTGTTTCCGGGCTTAGGATCGGATGCTGCAGTGAAGACCAATGAGGGGCTGAGGGGTGGCTGGGGTGCGAGGTGCCCCGCTCTCTGTTCATACTGCACTGTGCCAGCCACGAGGCAGGCACACCGAGGGACATCACGTATGTTTGCCACGGGGAGTAGGGGCAGCTGCCACCCTTTTAAATGACTGCTGGCACTGCTTTGCTTGCTTCCTGTTTGTTTGTTTCTTTGAAATAAGTTCAGGGAACCAGCTGAAGTCAGCTCTGTCGGACTCACTCTTGTTAGGTGGCCTGGTGTAACCACCCCTTCTAATCCAGACTTCTCTGTCCAGAAGTGTTCCCATTTGCTATTTTTTATACATGAGGTATGGGGTGTCAGATTGAGGGTGCTTGGCAAGGGGCCCATCACATCCTCTGAAGAGGAGTCTTTCCCACATGCATGTGTGCGTGTTTGCCCTGTGACAGCCTTTGCTTTTTTGAAGAGATACAGCCTTATCCCCTTTCTGTACTTGCTGTGGAGATGATCCTTTCTCCAGTCTTTGATCTCCTGGTTGTGCTTCTCAGCTTCGCAGTCTCCCAGTGGCAAGCCCACTGCGTGACTGCAACCAGAGACGAAGTGCCAGTGCCCCTCTCTGCATCAGCCCCTGCTCCAGCGCCTTCCACAGGATACCCAGGACCATGGGGTCACCACTCCTGCTTCCGCATGCCTCTGTACATCCTTGTTTCTCATCCAATTTCCTCTGTTCTCACCTCAGCAGCCAGAGGTGGATTTACCGTGGCAATGGGCAAGTTCAGGCTCCAGTGCCCTGTGCCCCAGCATCCCTCCCCTGGGCAGACTCCTCCTTTGGGGCAAGAGAGAGGCAGCCGCTGTGCCAAGTGGGTGCTGAGGGCTGGGGCAGGAGCCTCCGGCCGACTCCACTGTGGTCGGCCACTCATCACGGAGGCCTGATTCCCTCCCTTCTTTTTCACCAAGATCACCTGGTTGGAGCCAACACCAGCTTGGCATGCACCATCTAGCTCAAGCCAGCAGACAGCGCACGTCCATGCGAACGGTCTCAGCTGAGCACACGGCTGCTGGCCTCAGGCTGCGGGGGTCGTCTGTGTTCCAGGCCTCTCTCGCTCACGTTCCCCAGCTTTTCCTCATCTTCTCCACTCCCTTCCGGCCTCCACTGCCTTCTCTTCAGTTCTGCTCTCAGCTGCTTCCTACTTCACCAAGACTATAAGGACAAACAGCAAAGTCCTTTTACTTATGCCCATGAAGAATCTGCTTCTGGCCGCAGCTGCTTCTCTGCGCACCTTCCTCTGGGAGACAGCGGGTGGCATTTTCCCCTCATTGCTGAGAGCAGGGACAATGCACTGTTTCTCATTTGCTGGTGGACATCTGTCCCTCTCGTAGCCCATCTCTATGGTGTCATTCTCACCTGCACACAAACACACAAACGTTCGAGTGAATCTCCCTCCTCGGGACTCCTGTCACCCTTGGTCAGCCGTGATGTCCTCATTCCCAGTGCCTGGTGACAGTTCAGTCTCAAGGATGTAGTTCCTCTACGAGGGGCAGGTCTTTTGATTCTTTAATCAGATAACAAACCAAGTGAGGCAAAGATAGTTTCTGAGTGATGTATGCAGAAGCACAGTAAGCAAAAGAAATACATGAAAATAGAGGCAAAAGGGGATAAAAGAAAATTGTACGAGAGTGTTAGTGACAAACCAAACACTGTGTGCGTCCAAGCGAGGAGC
>PVJX010030715.1:0-21814 GCA_004027295.1 Dolichotis patagonum
GAAAAATTGGCTGTCCATATGCAGAAGACGAAAACTAGACCCATGTCTATCACCATACACTAAACTAAAATCTAAATGGATCAAAGATCTAAATATTAAAACAGAAACACTAAAACTGCTGGAAGACAAAGTAGGTAAAAACCTCAAAGATATAGGGGTAGGAAGAGAATTCATGAACAAGAACCAAAGTACACGGGAACTACTTCCCAGAATCAATAACTGGGACCACATCTTATTAAAAGTGCCTTAAAAGTTCAAGAGTTTCTGCATGTCAAAAGAGGTTTCCAGCAGAGTGAAAAGAAAACCCACAAATTGGGAAAAAATCTTAATGGATTGTCCCTCAGACAAGGGTCTTTTGTCTAGAACTTATAAAGAATTTAAAAAATATCAGATGCTCAAAATTCAAAGACCCAATCCAAGAATGGGCATCTGAAATGAATACACAGTTCTCAGATGAAGAAATACAAATGGCAAATAAATACATGAAAAAATGTTCATCATCATTAGTCATGAGAGAAATGCAAATTAAAACCACACTGAGATTCCATCTCACCCCAGAAAGAATGGCCAGGATAGAAAACACTGCCAACAAGTGTTGGAGAGGCTGTGGGGAGAAAGGAACTCTTCTACACTGTTGGTGGGAGTGTCACCTGGTGCAACCACTATGTAGGTCAGTCTGGAGGTATGATTTTATATCATTATTATATTATATATGATATTATATTATATATGATTTTATGGTAAGCATGAGTCCCTATCTTATCGCTTTGAAACCTTTCAATGTTTTCAATCATCAGTTGGAATGGTTTTATTCTGTTTTGTTTGACTATATCATGCGTGATGATATGAACTGTTTTGAAGAAAACAAAACATTATGACAGCTATTGCTGATTTAATATCATCCTTCTTAGAAGTCCTACCATGCTTCTGTTCTTCTACTACCATTGGTTCTATTTATCACATTGTGTCTTATTGGGATTTGAACATGTGTGATAGTTTAAACAAAATATTTCTTTCAAAAATGAAATATTATAGTACCCATTGATCATTTTCTGTTATTCAGTTCAGAAAGCCCTGTAATTCTTTCACTCTTTGCATGGCTTTATACAATTTTGTTATGTTTGATATTATTGTATTTGAAACTATGCTCAACTATAGCAGAGTAAGAGCTATTGTGATAGCTACTGTTGATGTCCGGTTGTCTTAATGTAAAGTACTGTGTTGCCTATGTTGTCCTGTTCTGATCTGCTCTGTACTGCCCTCTTTTGTTTTATTCTCTTTAAAATAAAATTTAAAAAAAAAAAAGATAACTCCAGCTGCAGAGTTGTGAACAGGCCAGTGATTCCCAATTTTGTTCCATGTTGGCATCACCTGGGGATCATTAAAACCTACTGATACCTGACTTCCAACCGAAGGCTCTATTCTGTAGTCTGGATTGCGGCATGGACTCGAGAGATTTTCACATCTTCCTCAGTGAGGAGCAAGCAAGGAGGGTTCTGGATAGAGACCTAAAACCTCAGGACCTGATCTTAGGGAAGTTGTCCTAGGAGTCCATGAGCCACAGTCTTTCACGCCCAGGGAGCTCTCATCCAGAGCCTGCAACTCCTTCACTGCCACATCTATATGTTAGAGGTGGGGTTCTGAGCTGTGGCGGTAGTGAGCCCCAGAGGCACTTCACTCTGCCATATTTCCATATTGTATTACCACATTGCATAAAGCCCAGACACACTGATCCCAAAGAAGGAAGATTCTGGTAGGTCAAGAGAGCCCCTGCCCCTAGAACATGTATGTGGGAGGAGGACAATATACAGAGCATGCTTGAGCCATGACAGCGGTCAGTGCTGCTTTCTGTACATGCATTCAAAATGTAAACACTGTTTCTGTGCCTTAAAAGCTTGTGGTTAGAATCAGCTAGTGACTATTACAATGGCTACCACCCGTGGCCCTGTGTGGCTTCTCTAGCTGATTAACTGTCTGAACCTGGGATGTGATTCTCACAAGCCTATTCTAGCATAGTGTTTGTCAATCTTCTGCCATTATCAGCCTTTTTACCTGAGGATTCTTTTTAGACATTTTTCCAAATTTTTCTTATCTGCCTTCCCTATGAAATTTTTAAAATGAAATTTATTTTTAACTAGCATACAAAACACAGAATACTATGTATTAAGGGGTGCCATGTGATGTTTTGATTCGTGTACGCATTATGTAATGTTTAAATTAGGTTAAACATATCTGTCTCCTCAAATATTTAACATTTCTTTACAGGGATAAATTCTCAAATCTTTTCTTCTAGGTTTTAAAAATATATAGTACATTATTGTTATCCGTATCACCTCACTGTGCAATAAAAATCACATCACAACTTCTTCCTACTGTCTAACCCTCAATAATTGGATGGGCTGCATCTAATCAGTTGGATATATGAATAGAACAAAAAGACCAGTCTTCATTGAGCAAGACAGGATTCACCAAAAGACTGCTTGGGATTTCTTATGAAATTCCAGCTCTCTCTGTTTCTACAGAGGGCTAACTGGAGACTCAGACTTAGAACGTTAACTCTAGTGGGTCTGTAGCCTACCAGCCCACCTTGAAGACTTTGGACTTGCCACTGTTTATGCTCATGTGAGCCAATTCTCTATTAAAAAAACATCTATTTGGCTAAGTATATATACACATTCTATTAGTTTTGTTTCTCTGGAGAATCCTTACTAACATAATATTTACGTAGTTTAAGTTTCTGTGCATTATACAGAATTAGAGTAGGAGTTTTTCATCCTCCTAAGAAAAACATATTGTTTCTTGAGGGTATTGTTGAAAATGTGTGTTCTAGAGTGAACTTACACGGATTCAAATGCCAAGCTCACCATCTGTTATTTATGTGAGTTTAGGTAAGCTGCTTAAACTCTCTCATCTTTACCAGGGATTAAAAGTAGTACTGAACTCAGGGTTTGCCACAAAGATTGAATGAGTCAGTGCTTAGCACACAGTAGGTGCGGTACACTTGTGGACCAATGTCTTTGCTTTGTGGTTAGGCAGTGGACTATAATAGCTAAGATAGAGGCTCTGGAGTAATTGAGTGGATCCACACCCTGATTCAGCTACTACTGGCTCTTGTAACCCTTTGCCACTTCTGAGCAGATATTAATTGAAAACACAAGTTAGCATGCATTAAATGAGAAGCAAAATCTCCTAGACAATTCTAATGCACAGGCAAATTTGGGCAGTACATCAAAGAAGACCAAGAGCAGAACTGGAAGACCAGTTTAAAAGGCTATTACAGTAACACAGGTAATATATAGAAGTCCAGGGAAGAAGACAGTAATGGAGTTGGTTAGATGTAGTCATGTTTGGCCATCTATCTCAGCTCTCTTCCTAGCCTTTCCCTTACTCTCATCTTCTGTGTTGCTCTTACAGTAGCCCCTGAGCTCAGCAAGTTCATGCATGCCTGTTGAAAGTGCTTGTCACCTGGCTGGAACCCTTTCTCCAGATTTGGGCAAGACTTGTTCCCCTGCCACTACATGCACCTCTTAGCCTAAATATCCTCAGAGATATTTGCCTTGACCACTCTGTTAAAAGAGAACCTTCAATTTGAGTCTCATATGTGTCACTTATGGACTCATTAATCAGACTCGTTTAGCCTTACAGTCTGTGGATACTTGATCATGTATGTTAGTGTGTGTGTGTGTGTGTGTGTGTGTCTACATTTTATCTTCTCCCCTGTTAGATTGTAAGCTCCACTAAGCTATGCCAGGGAAGGGAATGCTGCCCAGCTTGTTCACCCCTATCTTCTCGTGCCCTTTGGGGGAAGTATACCCATCTTCTAGGAGGCTCATAGCACATGTCACCCTGATCATTGACGTGATGGGAATTTACCATCATTACTGCAGCGTGCTTTATGCATATACTCAAACGTCTTGTAAACCACATGGATGAAATTATATATTAGTGTTCTATGCCTGGGGTTAATTATGTCCCTGGTTGGCCTCCATTCATCCTCCAATCCTCCATTCTGGTATGCAGAGCTCTGATTCTCCTCTTTTTGGCCTTGAGGGTCCATATGTTTATCTAGAGGATGTGTATATAGATTAGTGCCCTTTTAGGAACTATAGTCATAACTAAATGTTGACCCTCAACCTGATTAAATTCTGAGTCAGTGAGTATTTCTTGGCTAAGATCACTCCTAACCAGTACTTGGGTTCTGAGCTCTTTCCCACAAGACAACAGCAAGCCCTGGCTGAGGTCTTTTTTTATACCACTCTCATCTGTTACTTGAGGACTGTAGCATACATTTTGCTTCTTGCAACTATCATGGGACTTTCCATGAATTCTCATATTTAGAGAATTAAGCAAGTTATGCAGCCATTTCATCATTCCTATTTAATTTGTTTAAAATAAAATGGACATTTATTAAGCATCCTCTGTGTGCCAGGCACTGAGATAGATAACTTTACATATGTTATTAATCTAACTTTCAGAACAAGCTGGAAACTAGATTGCTTGACATAGTGGAGCAGTCACAAGAAGCTGGTCCCAGCCAGCCCCTAATTTCAGACTCTGTCCATGTAAGGAAATGATTGGAGATGCATCAGGGTCATAGGACAATGACATACTTCATTTTGTACAAACAGATAAATCAGAAGAACCTCACTTGACAGCAGGTATTCTTTTCAGCATCAATTGATTAAAAAATACAGAGTGACAATAAAATATATCAGGTTACATTTTAAAAATACATTTGTATTTCATTTACTATAATAGCATCTAGTGACATTTGAAAAGTTGTGTTGTGTATGTGATAATGTTCAAGTATTTATATGCTTCATAGATGCTAATTCTTGGGCAAATACTATCTGAGTCCAATTGTAGATGGGGAATCAGGATCATAACAGAGTTAGGAAACTACCCAAATGTTAGAACTGGGATTTGAACTCAAGCAGACTGGTTCTGGGCCCCAGCTCATGAATAGTACCTCTATGAATTATCTGCTGGGTTTATTCAATTCAGATGGCTGCCTGCTTTCTGCTAAACTCTATATCTACTAAAAGTCTCCTCAAAGAACCAGTTTTGTAACTGGATCTAAAGCTCAGGTTGATATATCTTTTCTTGTGTCAACCTTTTGCTAGTATTCTGGCATACTTTCAGATGCACAAAATGTGCAAATATGTGAGAGATAAATGACCAAATGCATTAGGGACCACAATGATGAAAGGCAAGTGAATGAAAGCAACCAAGTCTGATGTTCTGGCTCTGAAATGCTGAGCCTCTCCTCAGCAAATGTTCTCTACTCAGGCCAGAAGCCATTCTGAGAACTGCCAATCCTGAAACCAGCAGAACTGATGGTATGGGAAGCTCATAGGTAAACCCAAGGCCCCACACAGTGAACTAAACTTTGTGACTTTCCTCCAAATTCATGGGCTCATACCCTCATTCCCCATGGTGGTGTATTAAGGAAGCCTGACCTTTTTGGGGTGACGAGTTCAGTGGGATGATAACCACATGTTTGGGATTACTGCCCTTAAAAATGAGGCTCCAAGAACTAACTCATTCTCTTTCTGCATGTCAGTCAAGACTGTTGCAGTTTGGATCCCAAATGTCTCCTAAAAAATCTCATAATCCAAAAAAAAAGGGTGAGGTTGGAAAGGTAGTAGGCTCTGAACCTACAAAGGCCTCAGTCCCCCTTTCCCACCCTAACTGTTCTGGTGGGGAGCATCATGTGGGCATCCCACAAGCCCATCGTGCCAGTCACTTGTGCCTTCTGTGGATGCCTCTGCAAATAAATGATTATTTTTCCTATTGTGGTAAAAAAATGAAATATAAAATCTACTCTCTAAAAAATTTAAAGTTGCATTACAGTATTGGCAACTTTATGCACATGGGGTATAGAAAATTTCTGGAGCATTGTTACCTTGAATAACTGAAACCTTATTCCTAATTTCCTTCCCATCACCAGCTCCTGAAAATCACGATTCTTTTTTTTTTATTTTAAAGAGGGTAAAACTAAGCATAACAAAACAGAACAAAGCAGATCAGAAGAAAACACTGTAAGTGACACAGATTTCAAAGCAAGACAACTAAGACATACAGTGACTACCACAATGTCTCTTTTTTTCTTCTAAATAGTTGTCCACATCTTCACACACAATGAATTCATTAAAAACAAAATAGTATTAAACTGATCAGAACAGAGTGATGAAGGCATTACAGGCCTTCAAAACCAGTTGATAGGAAAGTCAACACTAGCTGCCATAACATCTCTTGTTCTCTTCAAAGTAGCTGTCCATACCTTCATGTATGCTGAAATTAAACAATACAAAACAGACCGAAACCACTCTGAAAAAAGAATAAAAGCTTTACTGGATTTCACAGCATGATGATACAGAATCAGTAATGGATACCATAATGTCCCCTTTTCTTCAAAGTAGCTGTTCATTTCATCACACATAATATAATCGATTCTTGTAAACTGTTTAGAAGTTCTATGAATGTATAAGGCTCTACATGTATGCCTATCCTTTCTGTATTAGAGGGAAAATTCAAACAAAACAACAAAACAAAACAAAACACATTATTAGAAAAACATGAAACAAAAAATACAAGTAAATAACAATAGCAAAGAGCCTAAAACAATGATGATTTAGGGCTTCAAAACAAGATGGTAGGACCATAACTAGGGTTGTTATTTTAGATAATGATATTCATGAGTCCCTTACAAACTAACATGCAAAATTGTTCCAATCTATGAATGGTAACTATTTTGTTCCAAGAACTTATAGAATTTGTAGCACATCTTAGCTATCTTAAGTGTGTTTATACAATTTTGGATTTTTTTCTTTTCCCTTCCTTTTTTCTTTTCCTCCTTTGCCTGAGATATTATTTCTTCCCCTTTGAGCATATACTTATCCTTTCAATGTATTTATGGAGGATTTTGTATCATATGTACTCTTACCCTTTCTTACACTAGGGAAACAATACAATATTTGCACATGTGACTTTTATTTCACTTATGAGTATGGTCTCAAGTCGCATCCATTTACTTATACATATCTCAATGTGATCATTCTTTATAGCTGAGTAGTACTCCATTGTATAAAAATAACACAACTTTTTTATCCATTCCTTAGTTGATGGGCATTTAGGTTGTTTCCAAATCTGGCTATTACAAATTGTGCTGCTATAAACATGGGTGCACATATATCACTGTGGTATGATATTTTCAGTTCTTCTGGCCTAGAAGTGGTATAGCTGGGTCAAATGGGACTTCCAAACCCAGCTTTTTGAGGAATCTCCAGACTGACCTCCACAGTGGTTGCACCAGTCTACACTCCCACCAAAAGTACACAAGAGCTCCTTTTCCCCTGCAGTCTCTCCAGCATTTGTTGTTGGCAGTTTTCTTTATCCTGGTCATTCTTTTTGGAGTGACATGGAATCTCAGTGTGGTTTTAATTTGCATTTCTTTAATGACCAATGATGCTGAACATTTTTTCTTGTATTTATTTGCCATTTGTATTTCTTCATCTGAGAACTGTGTATTCATCTCAGATGCCCATTTTTGGATTGAGTGTTTGAGTTTCGGAAGTCTGATTTTTAAAAATTCTTTATATATTGTAGACAATAGTCCTTTGTCCTTTGTCTGAGGGACAATTGACTAATATTTTTCCCCTTTGTGGGTTTTCTTTTCACTATGCTGGAGATTTCTTTCAACATGTAAAAACTTTTTAATAAGACGTAATCCTAGTTATTGATTCTGGGAAGTATTTCCTGTGTGGTTTGATTTTTTTGTTCATGAATTCTCTGCCTACCCCTCTGTCTTCAAGATTTCTACCTACTTTGTCTTCCTGTAGATTTAGTGTTTCTGTTTTAATATTTAGATCTTTGATCCATTTAGACTTCAGTACATGTGATAGGCATGGGTCTAGTTTTAGTTTTTGGCATAAGGATAGCCAGTTTTTTCAGCACTACTTATTAAACAAGCTATCATTCTTCCAGTGAACGTATTTGGCCCCTTTATCAAAGATAAGGTGGATGAATGTGTTTGTAGTTTTAATTCTATCTCCTAATCTATTTCATTGATCTTGAGGTCTCTTTTTATTCCAGTACCATGCTGATTTTATCATAGCAGCATGGTAGTATAACTTCACGTCCAGGATTGTGATGCCTCCTGTATTGCCTTTGTTGCCCATAATTGCCTTTGCTATTCTAGGTCTCTTCTGGCTCCAGATGAATTTTAGGAATGATTTTTCTAGGTTGGTGAGATATGCTAGTGGTATTTTGATTGACATTGCATTAAATCTGTATAACAATTTTGGGAGAATGGCCATTTTCACAATATTTGTTCTTCATATCCATGAATAAGGGATGTATTTCCATTTTCTGAGGTCCTCTTTGATTTCTTTTTCAGGCTATTATAACTTTCCTTGAATAGATCTTTTGCTTCTTTTGTTAGATTAATTCCTAAGTATTTCAGTTTTTTGGATTATATTTTGAAGGGTGTGAATTCCCTTATTTCTCTCTCAGCAGTTTTGTTGTTAGTATATAAGAATGCTATTGATTTTTGAGTGTTGACTTTGTATCCAGCTACATTACTGAATTTATTTATTATACCTAGGAGTCTTTCAATGGAGTTTTGGGGGTCTTCTTTGTAGAGTATCATGTAATCCACAAATACTGATACTTTAACTTCTTATTTTCCTATCCTTACTCCTTTTATTTTTCTGTCCTATCTAATTGCTCTGGCTAGTATTTCCAGCAATATATTGAATAGGAGTGGTGATAATGGACATCCATGTCTTGTCCCTGATTTTAAGGTAAAGGCTTTCAGTTTTTGGCCATTTAATATGATGCTGGCTGTTGGTTTGTCATAGATGGCCTTTATCATATTGAGATAAAGACCATCTATTCCAATTCTCTGTAAGGTTTTTATCACAAATGAGTGTTGGACCTTATCAAAAGCTTTTTCTGCATCTATGGAGATGATCATGTAGTTCTTAATTTTGGCTCTATTGATATGGTGGATTACATTTATTGATTTATGTATGTTGAACCATCCCTGCATTCCTGGGATGAAACCCACTTGGTTGGGGTATATAATCTTCTTGATGATTTGCTGCAACCTGTTTGCCAATATTTTATTGAGAATTTTTTTGTCTATGTTCATTAGGGAGATTGGCCTATAGTTCTCTTTTTTAGTTGGGTCTTTCTCAGGTTTTGGCACTAGAGTAGTATTTGCTTCCAAGAATGACTTAGGAAGAATTGATTCCCTTTCAATTTCATTGAAGAGTTTGAGGAGTGTTGGAATTAAGTCTTCTTTGTGTTTCTTGTAGAATTCTTCAGTGATTGCATCTGGGCCTGGGCTCTTCTTTGTTGGCAAAGAATTAATTGCATTTTAAATTTCATTAAGAGAAATTGGGTTATCCAGCAGTTTTACATCTTCCTGATCCAGCTTTGGTAGTTCATATGTATCTAGGAATCTGTCTATTTCTTCAGTGTTATCGAACCTATGAGAGGAGAGGTCTTTGAAATAGGTGTTGATGATCTTCTGTATTTCCACAGAGTCTGTAGTAATTTCACCTTTTTTATTCTTTATTGCATGAATTTGAGTTTTTTCTTTCCTTTTTAAATAAGGTTGGCCAGGGACTTATCAATTTTATTTATTCTTTCAAAGAACCAATCCTTTGATTCTTTGCTTTGTTTTCTTAGTCTCTATTGCATTAATTTCTGCTCTGATCTTTATAATTTCCTCACTTCTTTTGGCTTTGGGCTGGCTTGCTCTTCTTTTTCTAGATGTTTGAGTTGTAGTATCAGGTTGTTTACTTGTGTTCCTTCTGTCTTCCTGATGTGGGAACTCAGTGCAATATATTTTCCTCTGAGGATTGCTTTCATTGCATCCCACAATTTCCAGTTAAGTTGTGTTTGTATTTTCATTTGCTTGCAGATATTGTTTAATTTTTCTTTAATTTCCTCTGTGACCCACTAATTGCTTGAGTGTATTACTCAGTTTCCATGTGTTTGTGAGATTTTTGCCATTGCTTTTATCATTAATTTCTAGTTTCATGACACTATGATCTGATAACATGCATGGGATAATTTCAATTCTTTTGCATTTACTTAAATATGTTCTGTGGGCTAGTATATGGTCTATTTTAGAGAAGGTCCTATGTATTGCTGAGAAGAATGCATATTCTGCTGTTGTTGGATGGGACACTTTGTATACATCTATCAAGTTCATTTCTTCACAGGTGTGATTCAGTTCTGTTATGTCTTTGCTGATTTTCTGTCTAGTTGACCTGTTCCTTTGTGTCAATGGCGTGTTAAGGTCTCCAGTTATAATTGTGTTATTGCTTATTTGATTTTTGATTTCTGTTAATATTTGCTTTCTATAGCTGGGTGCTCTGGAACTTGGTGCATATATATTTAAGATTGTTATCTCTTCCTCTTGAAGTTTTCTCCTAACTAGTATGTAGTGACCTTCTTTTCCTCTTTGGATCATTCTTGTTTTGAAGTTCACATCGTCTGCAAACAGAATAGCTACTCCCACTTTTTCTTTGGTTCCCTGTTGCATGAAGTATTGTTTTCCATCCTTTGACTTTCAGTCTGTGGGTTTCCTCTTGGGTTAGATGGGTTTCTTGTAGAGAGTATATGGTTGGATGTTGTTTCTTGATCCACTCTGCCAGTCTGTTTCTTTTGATTGGTGAGTTGAGGCTATTTACATTAATGGTTATAACTGTCATATATTGGTTTATTATTGACATGTTATCTTTCTCCTGTTGTATCTTTACCTTTCCATTCTGTTTATTTGTCTGCCTTGCTTGGTGGTTTTATCCTATGTGTATCTAGAATGCCTTTCAGTATTCTTTGTAGAGTTGGTTTGGTGGTCATGAAGTTTTTCAGCTGTTCTTTTTCATGGAAGTATCTTATTTCTCCATCCATTTTGAAGGACAGTTTTGCAGGGTACATAAGTCTGGGTTGGAAATGGTTTTCATTTAGTATCTGAAGTACTTCACTGCATGCTCTTTTTGACTTCATTGTTTGTGTTGAGAAGTCTGCCATGATTCTGATAGGTTTTCCTTTATAGGCAATCTCTCTTTTCTCTCTAACAGTTTTTAGTATTCTGTTCTTATGGTGGATTTCTGGGATGGTGATTATTATGTGTCTGGGTGTAGTTTTATTTTTGTTATGGCTATTTGGAGTTCTATATGCTTCACTAATCCAAATGTCAGTTTCCATTCTCATGTTTGGAAAGTTTTCAGCTATTACTTCTGCAAATATCCTCTTGATATCATTTGGGTTGTCCCCTTCTTTTTCATTTATCCCTATTAATCTTATGTCATTTTTCTTTGCATCATCTTGTAGCTGTTGAATTGTTATTTCCTGATTCTTTGTTATTTTTAAAAGATCATTTCTTTCCTGTTCACTAGCTGTGATCTTATTTTCGAGGTCTGAAATTCTATCTTCACTTTTGTTGAGGCAGTTTTGGCAGCTTTCAATAGAATTTTTGATTCCCTGTGTATCTCTTTGAATCTGCTTTATGTATTCTGTTTGTTTTATATAGTGTTCATTCAGGGATTCTATCTGTTTGCTTTGTTCCTCTAATTTTTTAGCTGTGTCTTCACTAGATGTGCTCACTATTTCTTTCACTACTTTTATCATTTCTTCTTTTACCTGGGAAATTATTTCTGATTTGAATTTCTCCATAGCTTCCTCTAGTTGCTTCTTTATTTCAGTTGATATCATTTCAGTCATTTCAGGTGTATGGCTTCTATTTTCTTCTATGTTGTTGGCTTCTAGGCTCTCTTGGGATGGCCTGGAGATTTGAGCCTGCCTTTTGGTCTTTCCTTTTGTCATTTTTCTTTATTTCCTTGCTTTGAGCAGTGTTACAAAGCTTCCTCTGGGTGTGTGGCAAATCACCTCCTGCACCCTCAGCTCCTGGAGCAGTCCTGGCTCCCCTACAGGTTCTTGGCTCCCTAAATTGAGAGGAAGATGCTGGGTGTGGTGAACTGTGGCTGGAGGAACCCCCGAGGCACAATCCCCTGACCTAAGGCCCTGGATATTAACTCAACCTCTGGTTGTGCTGGTCTTAAGCTCTCCCCAGGCCAGTCCAAGTGGGCCAAGAGTCCACCTGCATGGTCTCCTCCTCCTGAACTGAAAGAAGGCCACTGGGTGTGGTGGACTGAGGCCCTGGAATTTCCTGGGGCCAGTCCAGTGTCTCCGGTAACTTACTAGAAACTCAATCATCAGGAGCGCAGGTCTCCAACTCTCCCTGGGGCACTGGGACTCACCTTTTGCAGTCCCAACTCTGTTACAGGGTCTTTGCTCCCTAAATTGAGAGGCGGAAGCTGGGCGTGGTGAACTGGGGCCTGCAGAACCTCTGAGGGCGCAATCCCCTGTCCTTTCACAGTCCCAACTCTCCTGAAGGCTTTGGCTCCCTAAATTGAGAGGCAGAAGCTGGGGGTGGTGAACTGGGGCCGGCAGAGCCTGCAGGGGTGCAATCCCCTGTTCTCGTGCAGTCCTAACTCTGTGCTATGAATCTTAAGGTATATCATTCCCCACTGGTTTTTGTTTCCCTTGGATCAAATCATTGATTCCACATTTTGGGGCAGTCTTTCATAGCTATCTTGCAAGACAATAAGCTTTACTGCTTGAATTCTAGATTGAACATACTTGACAAGACAGATACTAATGCAAGGTCCTATAGTTTCAGCTAGAAGGATCAGGAGAAGGGGGCCTGTGACTGCAGACACAAGGCTAGTCAACCAAGGAGTGGTAGACAACCAGGATTGAAACCAATTTGGGGTGGACTTTCTTTCTTCCTCTCAATCTTGGAGTCTCTTTCTTAACTGACTTAAACTGCCTCTTATAACCCCATTGTGGTTTTTATAAAAACAACATAGTTCTCCAAGTGCTAAGCATAGTTCCCCTTGTTTTAGGAAGATTAGATCTAATCCTCTTCTGTTTTAGAGGACCATTTCAGCCACAGAATTTAAAGATTCGTCCAACTGGTTTACATTTTGCTTCAAAGCTCCTAAGTATTTATCAATCTCTTGACTTAGGCTTTGATATTGTTGGTGTTCCACTACTAGGGCAGAAATTCCTAGGGTGGTGGAACCTGCTAGCCCTAGTCCCAGCAAAACAGGAGCAAGTGCTGGGGCTCACTTACTGGGAGGGTAAGGTGTCTGCTAATGTAGTCATCCTCCCTTCCCTGAGATGAGTACATGTGTAGTAGGACATGGGTAAGGGTACATAACTCTGTCTCTTTCCAGGTAAAGGGGTCAAGGTGTCAGGCTATTTGTACAGGGAAACCATGTCCCAGGGGGACAGGTGAGGTGTTGATTGAGGGGTAAGATATATTGGAAATTACAATGGTGTCACTACAATGATTGAAATACATTGATCTGTGCAATGGGTAACTGTTAGATAATACACAAGTTCCCATGCCCTGTATATCTCCCAGAGTCAGTGACTGCGATCCTTGTCCTCACTAGCATCATTGTTCCCACCATCTTGTCCCACCAGCATCTATATCAGCCTTGTTAAGAATATCAGTCAAAGTATTATCTCCTATTGCAGCATGAATTATGGTCCCAATATAATAAGGTGGTTCAGGGTGTACATACAGCCAGTAGTCCTTGGTCACATTGGTGTTTGAATCATTTAGAAGCTCGAACATTATTTCCACAGAGTGAAATACTGGGGTTTTCTCATTTGGTTTGTGGGCTGGCTTATAAGGTTGAAGAGTCAGTATGTCCTTTTCAGGAGGCTGTGTGTTTCTCCAAGTTTTAAGCTCTTTCAGCCTCAGAGTTGGGGAAGGGGTCCGATCAGCAGATGGCTTGAAGCCTTTGGGTCAGACAGCAAGGCCACCTAGTGGCCCTATTGGTTTTGGGGGCACTGGTTTAGGATGTAGTTGGATGGTTAAAAAACTCCCAGGATCATACCCTTGTTCATGTAACCGAATTCCCCAGGTTTTTCCTCCTGGCCAGGAAGGAGACCCCTGTTTCTTTGGCTGAAAGAAGACATACCTTTTGTTCTGATGGTCATAGTGGGCATATAGAAAGGGGTAATTAAGTTTCCATCCTTTCGGCCCTATGGTCTCACAACCCCATGTTCGAGGACGGTAATAAAAGGAATCCTGAAGGTCAGATCCTTTAGACATTGAACAACCATCAATAAGGTTTTCAGCAGGGCAGCCATAAAAATCAAGGGAGCCAGGAGACTTGGCTCCCAAATTTCCAGCTCTGCTAGTTGTAGGTTTTGACTTCCACCCTAATAAAG
Source organism: Dolichotis patagonum (assembly GCA_004027295.1). NCBI lineage: Eukaryota > Metazoa > Chordata > Mammalia > Rodentia > Caviidae > Dolichotis > Dolichotis patagonum. The sequence goes on from PVJX010030715.1 coordinate 14,266, forward strand.
GCTCTTACAACAAGAGTCCTGAGAGTCCCAGCTAAAGAAGAACATAAATTTACATTAAAGGATGCATCAGAAGTTCCTACCTCAATCTGGAGGGCAGCCCCATTCAGAGTTTGCCGCAGTATCCATTCATATAGATGCAGCTGGTAAGAAGTGCATTCAGCTGAAGTTAGAGGAGAAAAGAAAAGCGAAAGTGACAAATTAGGCATGCACTAGTTTGACATTTAAGGAGTCTGAAGAGCATCGCACTTCCCACGTCCAAGTCTTGTCAGTTGGATCTTTAGGGTTCACGAAGGGTTTAAAATGGGAGTGATGAATCCAATGGGCCTTTTCTGCCACTTTAGTAGCAGTGAGAGTGCTGAGAATGGCAACAAATGGTCCGTCCCACTTTTCACCAAGAGTCAGTCCCAATCCTTGCTTGATGAGAACTGCGTCACCAAGTTGTACTGCTAGTCAAGCTTCTGGATCAACAGATGGCTGAGGATATTTCACTCAGAATAGGCGGTGGACGTGTTGTGACACTGGTTGCAACATCTGCAAGGACTTAACAAGGCAAAAATTACTCAAAGCAACTAGTTTTTCATGATGTATGCGAGGTAAAAGAGGCAGTGGTCACCCATACATAGTCTCACAAGGAGTAATTCCTTTCACATAAGGGGTACACTGTGCCTTTAATAAAGCAAAAGGGAATCAAGAAACCTATCTTTCACCAGTCCCAGCAGCCAACTTAGAAAATGTCTCCTTGAGAGTTCTATTCATTCTTTCTACTTGACCTGAACTTTGAAGTCAATATGCACAATGTAATTTCCAATTTATATCTAAAGCAGCTGATACTGTTTGAGTTATTTTGGCTATGAAATCTGGACCATTGTCAGAACCCACTGAAGTGGGCAAACCAAATCGAGAAACAATTTCAGTTAAGACCTTTTTGGCTACTATTAGGGCAGAAACTGTCTTTGTGGGGAAAGCCTTAACCCAGCCAGTGAAGGAGTCTACCAACACCAATAAATACCGATAGCCATGTAGCCCCTTACCTAACTCAGAGAAGTCTGTCTCCCAGTGTTCCCCAGGCCATATACCTCTGAGTCAAACACCTTCTTTTTTGTTTTGGGCACTTGAATTTACTTTTTGGCATGTCACACATTTTCAACTGATCTCCTTTGCCAGTTGTACTAGTCCAGGAGTATAATACTGTTGTTGTAATAACTCACTCATCTTAGTAGCTTCTAGGTGTGTTCCAGAGTGTAAGTCCTTAATTATGTGAGGGCCTAGATTCTTAAGAATCTCCCATCTAGGAGTCATTTCCATTTTCCTTCAGTTTTAGTAGCCTTTAATTGACTGGCCAGATGTAAATCAGAGTCAGAATACACAGGCAATTTGGGCATAAGGGCAGAAACCACCGCCAATGTGGTTCCCATTTTCACTTGTGAGGTGGCTGGTTGCTTGACAGCTTGGTTAGCAAAGGCATTTCCCCTACTAATGGGGTCATTTGATGTCCTGGGCAATGTATAACTGCCACTTTATCAGGCAACCAAATAGCTTCTAGGAGTTGGAAAATCTCAGGGCATTTTTTTTCCATTTTATTTTAAAGAGAATAAGACAAAAGAGGTCACTACAGAGTAGATCAGAACCAGACAATATAGGCAACACAATACTTAACATTAAGACAACTGGACATTAACAATAGCTATCACAATATTTCTTTCTCTGCTATAGTTGAGCATAGTTTCAAATACAATAATATCAAACATAACAAAAAATTATAAAACCATTCAAAGAGTGAAAGAATTACAGGACATTCTGAACCAAATAACAGAGAATTATCAATGGGTACTATAATATCTCATTTTCAATAAAAAAATTTTGTTTATACTTTCACACATAGTCAAATCCCAATAAGACACAATATGATAGATAGAACCAATGGAAATAGAAGAATAGAAGCTTGGTAGAACTTCTAAGAAGGACAGTATTAAATCAGCAATAGCTGTCATAATGTTTTGTTCTCTTCAAAACAGCTGTTCATAGCATCATGTATAATAAAGTCAAACAAAACAGGATAAAACCATTCCAACTGATGAATGAAAACATTGAAAGGCTTCAAAGCTATAAGATGGGGACTCATGATTAGCATAAAATCTTATATACTCTTATCAACTCTCATACTAGGGAGACTATATGGTATTTACACATGTGAGTTTGGTTTATTTCACTTGTGAGTATGGTCTCAAGTCGTGTCCATTTATTTATAAATATCTCAGTGTGATCATTCTTTATAGCTGAGTAGTACTCCATTGTATAGAAATACCACAACTTTTTAATCCATTCCTCAGTTGATGGGCACTTAGGTTGTTTCCAAGATCTGGCTATTACAAATTGTGCTGCTATAAACATGGGTGCACATCTATCACTGTGGTACGATGTTTTCAGATCTTCTGGGAATATGCCTAGAAGTGGAATACCTGGGTCAAATGGGACTTCCAAACCCAACTTTTTGAGGAATCTCCAGACTGACCTCCATAGTGGTTGCAATAGTCTACACTGCCCACCAACAATGCAGAAGAGTTCCCTTTTCCCCACAGCCTCTCCAACACTTGTTGGTAGTGTTTTCTAGCTTGGCCAATCTTTCTGGAGTGAGATGAAATCTCAGTGTGGTTTTAATTTGCATTTCTCTCGTGACTAATGATGATGAACATTTTTTCATGTATTTATTTGCCATTCGTATTTCTTCATCTGAGAACTGTGTATTCACTTCAGATGCCCATTTTAGGACTGGGTCTTTGTATTTCAAAGGTCTGATTCTTTTAAAATTCTTTATAAGTTCTAGACAGAAGTCCTTTGTCTGAGGGACTGTCCATTAAGATTTTTTCCCAATTTGTGGGTTTTCTTTTCACTCTGTGGGAAGTCTATTTTGCCGTGCAGAAACTCTTTAATAAGATGTTGCCCCAGTTATTGATTCTGGGAAGTATTTGCCCATGTGGTTTGATTCTTGTTCATGAATTCTCTACCTACTCCCATATCTTCAAGATTTTACCTACCTTGTCTTCCAACAGATTTAGTGTTTCTGTTTTAATATTTAGATCTTTGATCCATTTAGATTTTAGTTTAGTACATGGTGATAGGCATGGGTGTAGTTTCAGTCTTCTGCATATGGATAGGCAGTTTTTCTAGCCCCATTTGTTAAAGAGACTGTCATTCTTCCAGTGAGCATGTTTGGCGCCTTTATCAAAGATAAGGTGGTTGAGTGAGTTTGTGGTTGTTGATGTATCTTCCAATCTATTCCACTGATCTTCAGGTCTGTTTTTATTCCAGTTCCATGTAGATTTTATTACTGTAGCTTTGTAGTAAAATTTCAAGTCAGGGATTGTGATGCCTCCTGCCTTGCCTTTGCTGCTTAGAATTGCCTTTGCTATTCTAGGTCTCTTCTGGTTCCAGATGAATTTTAGCAGTGATTTCTCTAGAAGTATGAGGTATGTTAGTGGTATTTTGATTGGGATTGCATTGAATCTGTATAGTAATTTTGGGAGAATGGCCATTGTGACAATGTTTGTTCTTCCTATCCATGAACAAGGGATGTCTTTCCATTTTCTGAGATCTTCTTCGATTTCCTTTTTCAGGTATTATAATTTTCCTTGTATTGCCCTATTACTTCTTTTGTGAGATTAATTCCTAAGTATTTCATTTTTTGGATGCTAGTGTGAAGGGTGTGGCTTCTCTTATTTCTTTCTCAGTACTTTTGTTGTTAGTGTATAGAAATGCTATCAATTTTTTAGTATTGACTTTGTATCCAGCTAACTTGCTGAATTTATTTATTATATCTAGGAGTCTTTCAATAGAGTTTTGGGGGCCTTCTATGTAAAGTATCGTGTCATCTGCAAATAATGGTAATTTAACTTCCTCTTTTCCTATCTTTACTCCTTTTATTTCTCTTTCCTGTCTTATTGCTCTGGCTAGTATTTCCAGTATTATGTTGAATAGGAGTGGTTACAGGGGACATCCTTGTCTTGTGCCTGATTTTAAGGTAAAGGCTTTCAGTTTTTGACCATTTAATATGATGCTGGCTGTTGGTTTGTCATAGATGGCCTTTATCATATTGAGGTAAAGACCTTCTATTCCATTTCTCCGTAAGGTTCTTATCATGAATGAGTGTTGGACCTTGTCAAAAGCTTTTTCTGCATCTATAGAGATGATCATGTGGTTCTTACATTTGGCTCTATTGATATGGTGAATTATATTTATTGATTTATGTATGTTGAACCATCCCTGCATTCCTGGGATGAACACCACTTGGCCATGGTGTATAATCTTCTTGATGATTTGCTGCATCCTGTTTGCCAATATTTTATTGAGAATTTTTGCATCTATGTTCATTAGGGAGATTGGCCTATTAGTTCTCTTTTTCACTTGGGTCTTTCTCTGGTTTTGGTACTAGAGTAATATTTGCTTCCAGGAATGACTTAGGAAGAATTGCTTCCCTTCCAATTTCATTGAAAAGATTGAGGAGTGCCAGAATTAAGTCTTCTTTGTATTTCTTGCAGAATTCTGCAGTGAATCCATCTGGGCCTGGGCTCTTCTTTGTTGGCAAGGACTTAATTACATTTTCAATTTCAGTAATAGAAATTGAGTTGTTCAGCATTTTTACGTCTTCCTGATCCAACTTTGGTAGTTCATATGTATCTAGGAATCTGTCTATTTCTTCTGTGTTATCGAACCTATGAGAGTAGAGATTTTCAAAATAGGTGTTGATGATCTTCTGTATTTCCGTCGAGTCTGTAGTAATTTCACCTTTTCATTCCTTATTGCATGAATTTGAGTTTTCTCTTTCCTTTTTTAAATAAGGTTGACCAGGGGCTTTTCAATTTTATTTATTCTTTCAAAGAACTGACTCTTTGATTCACTGATCCTTTGTACTGTTTTCTTAGTCTCTATTGCATTAATTTCTGCTCTGGTCTTTATAATTTCCTCCTTTCTTTTGGCTTTTGGGCTTGGCTTGCTCTTCTTTTCCTGGATTTTTGAGTTGTAGAATCAGGTTGTTTATTTGTGTTCCTTTTGTCTTCCTGATGTGGGAAATCAATGCAATAAATTTTCCTCTTAGGACTGCTTTCATAGCATCCCACAACATCCGGTAAGTTGTGTTTGTATTTTCATTTGCTTGTAGATATTGTTTAATTTCTTCTTTAATTTCCTCTGTGACCAACTGGTTGCTCAACAGTGTTTTACTCAGTTTCCATGTGTTTGTTTTGTTTTTGCAGTTGCTTTTGTTTTTAATTTCTAGTTTCATGGCACTATGATCCGATAACATGCATGGGATAATTTCAATTCTTTTGCATTTACTTAAATGTATTCTGTGGGTTAGTATATGGTCTATTTTAGAGAATGTCCCATGTACTGCTGAGAAGAACATATATTTTGATGTTGTTGGATGGAACACTCTGTATACATCTATCAAGTCCATTTGTTCACAGGTGTGATTCAGTTCTGTTATGTATTTGCTGATTTTCTGTCTAGTTGATCTGTCCCTTTGTGTCAATGGTGTATTAAAGTCTCCTGTTACAATTGTGTTATCGCTTATTTGATTTTTCATTTCTGTTAGTTTTTGCTTTATATAGCTAGGTGCTCTGGAATTTGATGCATACATATTTTAGAGTGTTATCTCTACCTCTTGAAGTTTTCCCCTAACTAGTATGTAGTGACCTTCTTTATCTCTTTGGATCATTCTTGGTTTGAAATTCACATTGTCTGCAAACAGAATGGCTACTCCCACTTTTCTTTGGTTTCCTGTTGCATGATTGTTTTCCATCCTTTGACTTTCAATCTATGAGTGTCCTTTTGGGTTAGATGGGTTTCTTGTAGACAGCATATGTTTGGATGTTGTTTCTTGATCCATTCTGCCAGTCTGTTTCTTTTGATTGGTGAGTTGAGGCCATCTACATTAATGTTTGTAACTGTTATGTGTTGATTTATTGTTGACATGTTATCTTTCTGCTGTTTTATCTTTAGCTTTCATTCTGTTTAATTGTCTGCCTTACTTGGTGGTTTTATCCCATGTATATCTAGAATATCTTTCAGTATTCTTTGTAGGGTTGGTTTGGTGTTTATGAAGTTCTTAAGCTGTTCTTTGTCATGGAAATCTCTTATTTCTCCATCCGTTTTGAAGGACAGTTTTGCAGGGTATGTCAGTCTGGGTTGGAAGTGGTTTTCCTTTAGGATCTGAAAGACTTCACTCCATGCTCTTCTTGATTTCATTGTTTGTGTTGAGAAGTCTGCCGTGATTCTGATAGGTTTTCCTTTATAGGTGATCTGTCTTTTCTCTCTAACAGCTTTTAGTATTCTGTTCTTATGTTGGATTTCTGGGATGGTGATTATTCTGTGTCTGGGTGTAGTTTTATTTTGGTTATGGCTGTTTGGAGTTCTACATGCTTCACTAATCCAAATGTCCATTTCTCTTCTCATGTTTGGGAAGTTATCAACTATTTCTTCTTCAAATATCCTCTTGATATCATTTGGGCTGTCCCCTTCTTTTTCATTTATCCCTATTAATCTTATGTTATTTGTCTTTGCATCATCTTGCAGCTTTTGAATTGTTATTTCCTTATTCTTTGTTATTTTTAAGAGATCTTTCCTTTCCTGTTCACTGGGTGTGATCTTATCTTTGAGGTCTGAAATTGTATCTTCACTTTCATTGAGGCGGTTTTGGCAGTTTTCAATTGCATTTTTTATTTCCTGTATATCATTTTGCATCTGCTTTATGTATTCTTTTTGTTTCTTATAGTGTTCATTCACGGATTCTATCTCTTTGCTTTGTTCCTCTAATTTTTTAGCTGTGTTTTCACTAGATGTGTTAACTATTTCTGTCACTATTTTTATCATTTCTTGTTTTACCTGGGCAAGTACTTCTGATTTGAATTTCTCCATAGCTTCCCCTAGTTGCATCTTTATTTCATTTGATATCATTTCAGACATTTCAGGTATATGGCTTCTTTTTTCTTCTATGTACATGGCTCCTAAGCTTTCTTGGGGTGGGTGGGAGTTTTGAGCCTGCCTTTTGGTCTTTCCTTTTGTCATTTTTTTAATATTTTCTTGCTTTGAGCAGTATTCCAAAGCTTCCCCTGGATGTGTGGTGAGTTACCTTCTGCATCCTCAATTCCTGGAGCAGTGCTGGCTCACCCACAGGCTCTTGGCTCCCTAAATTGATAGGTGGAAGCTGGGCCTCGTGAACTGTGGCCTGTGGAATCTCAGGCCACAGTCCTGTGTCCAAGGGGGTGAGTATGATCTCAACTGCTGCGAGTGCTGGTCTTAAGCTCTTCCCAGGCCAACCCAAATGATCCCAGAGTCCTCGTGCATGGTCTTTGCTTCCTGAACTGAAAGAAGGCCACTGGGCATAGTTGACTTAGGCCCTGAAATCTTCTGCGAACAGTCCAGTGTCTACGGTAGCTCCCCAGAAACTCAAACTCTGGGAGCATAGGTCTCCAACTTTCCATGGGTCACCGGGACTCACCTCAGGCAATCTCCACTCCCCTGCAGGCTCTTGGCTCCCTTAATTGAGAGGCAA
>PVJX010030716.1:0-21813 GCA_004027295.1 Dolichotis patagonum
ACAAGTGTACAGTGTAATTCCCAGACCCTTTTCTTGTTGTTTAAGGCTCCTCTAGAGGGCGCAGGCTAGGAGCTTTAGCCCTCTTCAATAGGTTATCAGAGATTAGAGTTCACCCAGGGGCAGTGTGTGCTAGCTCCTCCCTTCTGGGCCAGTCAACCTTTGCAGGCCTTCACTGCGTCAGTGTGCACTGATCTCAGGGGCGTGGCCTAGTCCAAGCAGATTCCTCCAATCCGCTTGGTGAGGGGAGCAACCAGCTGAAGCCACTTCCTTATGGAGTTAGAGCTGTCCTGCCCAAATCCAACATGTCGTCCAATCGGTTTCCCCTTTCCTGTGGGAGGGTCTTATTCCCATCACTCACCGCATCCCCGAGAACTGCTGGGCTCCCCAACCTCTGACTTCAGCGCGGCTGCAGTGGGAATTCACGGTGTCTCTGGGTGGGTCACGTGCAGGGCTGGTCCAGGCAAGCTGCACGCAGGGCTGTTCAGCTCCGCACTCTGGTGCCAGTTGCTTTGGCACGGATCGCTTGTTCAGGTTGGGCAGGAATTCAGGCAGCTTGAGGAGGGTGCCGTGCTCGCTGATGTTATCTTCACTAATAGTAGCCCCAGGACCTCATATTCGAGCAGTTTTTTGCACTTTAGTTTCTTCGTGGGTTGTGAGAGTCCATCTCTCTCTGTTTGGGTCTCTCCAGGGTGTTTTATTCTGGCATTTGAGCTGTCTCTCTCAGAGAAGGTCTCTCTCCTGCTACCTACCAGTCTGCCATCTTGTCTCCTCCACCTATTTTGTGTATTCTTTCAAAGAAGCAACTCCAATTTATTGATTCTTTGTATTTTTTTGTCTCAATTTCATCAATTTCTGCTCTAAATTCTCTTTCTCATGCTAGCTTTGGATTTGGATTATTGTTTTCCTAAGACCTTCAAGTTATTTATATCATCACAGACTGATCAGGCCCATCCCTTCCCGAAGGAGTGGACTGAGAAGGCTTAAAAGAGACAAGAGGCATAATTTTAGGGCTCCAGGAAGATCAAACCCCCCTAGCAGAATTCGAGATTGTCTAGGGGCTGAGACAAAGAACTTCTCTGGGAGGCCAGCATTTATTTGGTTTCCAAACAAAGGGAGGGCTTAGAGTGGAAAACACAGGAAACTGAACAGGACCTTGGGAGTCAGTTCAAAGACTTCCCCAAGTAATAAATTATGCTAAATTGGAGAACTATCTTATCTCTAGTCTGACATTCACTGCAGCTACACTCTCTGTGTAGTAAATTGGGGTTGGAGCCAGGCATCTTCAGCTTGGTCCTTGCCCTTTGAGTCGTCACAGCATCACAGGCCACTACAGACTTCAGCAAGGACCAGTGATTCATAGAAGTTCACTTACTGTGAGACCACTGCTCATCTCCAGAAAGGGGCCTAAGCCTGGGACAGACTCACAAGGAAACATAGAAAGCCAATTTACTATTTTAAATCTGCTGAGCACTGCTTCATAGTGGTCTCCATAATTATATGAACTTGTTCTATTTTTGTGATGTGGACATTCATTGTGTCCTGTAGGTTCCAGTATGTTGCACTGACATTATCATTTGGTTGTAGGGACTGTATAATTTCATCTGTGACCCACTGATCATTCAAGAGGGTTTTGTTTAATATCCATGTGTTTGCATAGTTTTTGTCATTTCTTTTGACATTGATTTCCAGTTTCATGGAAGTATGATTTGATAATATGCATAAGTTAACTTTGATTCTTTTGCATTTACTTAAACATGCTTTAGGGGCTATGATGTGTTCTGTTTTGGAGAAAGTTCCATGTGTTTTTGGGGAGATTGTGTATTCTGTTGTTCAGTGGAACACTCTAGATATTCAGTCCATTTATTTGAAGGATTTGTTCAACTGGATTTTCTTTGTTGATTTTTTGTCTAGTTGGTCTATTTGTGACAGGAGGGTATTGCGGTCCCCCATTATAATTGTATTGTGTTTACCTGATATTTCATGTGCATTAGTGTTTGTTTCATGAAGTTGGGTGCACTGGTATTTAGTGCATATATGTTTATAATTATTATCTTTTCCTGTTGCATTGTTTCCTTAATATATAGTGACTTTCTTTGTCTCTTCTGATTAGTTTGGTTTGAAATGCAGCCTCAAATTAGGATTTCTATTCTTGCTTTTTTCTGGGTTTTCACTGTATAAAAGATTGTTTTCTATCCTTTAATTTTCAGTCTGTGAATTTCTTTTTGAATTAAATGTGTTTCTTGATAGCACGTATCATTGCATTTTGTTTCTTGTCTCACTCTGCTGATCAGTGCCTTTTGGTTGGGGAATTGAGACCATCCACATTGAGCTATTGCTGAGAAGTGTTGAGTTATTCCTGTCATTGCATTATTTCCCTGTTGCTGATCTCCTTAATTTTTTCCCTTTAGCTACTCATCTTGCCAGGCATATTTATTCTTTGTTGACTTACTGGTATAGTTGGCCTCTTTGCCTCTTTCTAAGATAGCCTTGAGAATTTTTTGTAATGCTGGTTTGGTGATTGTGAATTTCTGGAGGTGCTCATTGTCATAGAAATACCTTATTTCTCCATCAGTTTTGAAGAAAAATTTTGTAGGATACATAAATCAGGGTTAGAAGTCATTATCTTTTGGGGCTTGAAACACTTCACTGCAAGCTCCCTTTAAGGTTTGTGCTGAGAAGCCTGGTATAATTCTCATGGATTTACCTTTGCGTGTGACTCACTGCCTCTCTCTAAAAGCTTTTATTTTGTCTCTGTAATGGACGTGGGTACCTTGAGTGTTACGTGGTGTGGAGGGGTCCACCACTTGTTCGTTAGTATTTGGACTTCTACGTGCCTCTCTTATCTGCATGTTTCTTTGTCCACATTTGGGAAGTTTCCTGCCATCATTTCTGTGAAGACGTTTTTTGTGCCATTTATGTTGTCTTCTGACTTCTCACTTATTCCCGTTACTCTTAGATTAGCCCTTGCATCATCATCCTTGATCCATTTTTCGTGTCCTCTTGTGGCTTTTGAGGTTGTTTTGAGTAGTTGGTATTTGAAGGCATCATTGTCTTCTAGGTCTGAAACTCTGTCCTCATACTGATCACTTCTGCTTTAAATATAATTCTAAATCACCTGATTTCTGATTAGAACTTTTTCAGGGACTCATTCTTTGTTAAACGGGGCCTGTGTGCTTTATATCATGTTGTTTAGCTCAGCTAGCTTTTTACTAGCACCTTCTGAAGGCTTCTGGATCATTTTGGTTATTACATCTAGTATCTGTTTAGTTATATCTTCTGCAATCCCACTATCAGTACCTCTTTGATCTGTTTTTTAACCCCCTCTGTTACCTTTTGAGTAATTTGGGGGCATGGTTTATGTGATTCTCCCCGTGGATTGGCTGGATTGGCTTTTGGAGAGTCAGAAGTTTGGGAAGTCATTTTGTTGCCTGGATTTCTCAAGTTTCTACTGTTTGTGTTTGTTCATTTGTTTTTCTTTGTTCTGAAGTTTGTGGGTGTTTATGGTGCAGACTTTCTTGACAGTGTAAAGTTCTCTTTAGTCTCTTTGCAGTGGCTAATCACAGTCCCTTGTCTCAGCCCCAAGATCTGACCCTAATTTGGGAAGGAAGGCTGCAGTGTAATTGGCCCAACACCACGTGCCCTGGGAATGTATTGTAGTATCATTAATGACGCAAAGCTAATCTGAACGTGAGCTTACAGAAAAAGCCCATTAATATCAACAATTATGTGACCTTGGTAACATCAAACAAATCAGCTACAGTAGTACCATAACGTACCATAAGAATTGATCATGGACCACCCTCAACTCTAGAGAAGAAATCTACAATTATGGTGTAGATGTACCGTACCAAACCATAGCATAGCATGGTGTAGCATACCGAGACAGCCCAGGTATACTGACAGCTACATCTCTGCCAATGGTAGAAAGGAATTCAACTGCAATGTTGTAGAGTAGCTGTAAGGATTAGGATTAATAAAGCTTTATGGTTATACTATTAATGATATACAGGGGCTTGGGATGGGGGACTTGAGAGGAAAAATTTGAAACAAGGTATGTGCTATGAGAAGAAGAAAGAAGTGATACAAAGGATCCATTGGGGGGTGGAAGGATATTCTCAGAATTACGTAAAGGTAACAGAAAAAGACTGAGGAGAAACAGAAGATTAAAAAGAGAGAAAAAAATTATTTGGAGAAGAAAAACAAGAGAAAACATTAAAAGAAAAAAAAGGGATAAGAAGAAAAACTAATAAAGAAGTAAGAAAAAAGAGATGAGAAACAAGATAAAAGGAAGATTCCCCAAGCCCCAGTAAACAGGGGAAGAAGAAAGAGGAAAAGAAAGAAGAAGAAAAAAATAAAGAACAAATAGAACAACACATGCACACAAAGGAATTTCTCTGTGATTTTGAGGATGTGGTTTTCTTCCAGGGTCCCCAGTCCCTGGGACGTGTCCCTGCTCTCGCTGGTGGACAGAGCAGGCAGTCAGACCCCAGAGCCCTGTGGACACAGGCACCAGGGGACAGTAGGTTTAGGGTGAGAGTGCCAGTGCCATGACTGTCAAATCCAGAGTGACTCAGGCTGGACCAGGCCTCTGGCTTTGGGAGCGGGGCCTGTGTCCTTTAGCTCAGACTTCTCCGGAGGTCTCTTTCCAGCCTGTGCCATGACCACAGCTGTCTCCCGTGGTTGTGTCTCACCCGGTCACTGTGGGAGGATCACGCTGGGAACCCTGAAGTGAAGCCATCCCCAGAATGTCACCTGACCCAGTGCTGTCTCCAGGGATATGGCAGCACCTGGGTCAGAGCCGCTCACCAGCTGTTGCCTGTCGTAGGACTCACATGGGAGCAGAATCCCGTGCTCTTCCTGCAGGTGACAGCACCCGCTGGTCTGTTCCACAGCTGGCATCTCTCTCTAAGGCTCTCTGAAGTCCCCGGCTTTGACTGTGTCTCTGGGTTTTGTCGCCCTTTCCCCACGAGCCATGAATGAAAGTGCAGCTGTCTCTTCCCTTCTCCCTGTTGTGTTCTGTCTCTTTGATTTCTCTGCAGGTTTTAATTTTCCTGTCTGATCCTTCTGCTCCCCAGGATCTGCTTCTGTCTTCTCTTCTTCCCCAAGCTGCTGTTTTCCAGGGTCTGGATTCTGAATCTCGGACAGGCTGAGCTGTTGTTGCTTACCACTCTCCCCACCAGTTTCCCAGAACTTCTCCATGACCTGGCTTTTCAAAATAGCAAGGCAGGGCTGCGTGAGGTTACAGAATAATATCAAGAGCTGAGAACAGAAGCAAAAAAAGGTGTATGTGATATGATAAACCAGGGTAAGATGTAGTTAAGTGCCTGTCCACAAACCAGCCTCTGGCGGACCGAGGAAATATTAAGAGTGGTTGCATCTGGGGAATAAGGCTGAGAAGGGCGAAGGTGATGTCTGCCCCTCACACCGGAAGTCTCTGTTACACTGGAATATTTACAGCTCGCAGGGATGATGTTGATAATTGTCTGATAAGCAGGCCTCCTCCCTGCTTTACTCGGCTTGTCTAATATTCTTATTCTCTGTGTGTGTGTTTTCCATTTCAGATTCTTGATGAGTTCAAGAAGGATTCCTCCGTGTTCATCCTGGGGTGAGGACCCTTCTGGCTGCTGTCTTCAGGACGACCCTGTCCTGTGACCAGTGGCCTCTGGTGGGACCATCTCTGGCCCCTTCGGGGACTCGGTCCTGAGCCTGGGCCGGGGTCTGGGACAGCAGCACTGGGCTGCAGAGGGCCGGGGGTCCTCGGGGTTCGGGGCTCAGGGTCTCCTTCCTGACTGTGCGCCGCCTGGGCATGAGGTGTTCACAGGTTTGTCCCCGGCACCGCTGGTGTGGATGGGCAGGGGAGTCTGGGAAATGCCCGGCTCTGTCTGTGGGCTGAGCTGGGTGAGAGGCGCTGGGTGTCTGCAGCCTCCCCAAGGTGCTCGGCCGTGGTGCACAGTGATGATATTTTCAAGCCAGTGCTGCAGGGCTTTTCAGGACCTGTCCTAGGCTTCCAGATTCCCCAGGTCGGGGATTATAAGGCGCTTGTGTCTTCCAAGCCTGTCTGACCAGGAGATAGGTTTACCTTGAAGTTAGTGGCACCGACGGCATGGCTGTGGCACATAGACCGAGTCCACACTGTCACCTTCCAAAGCCCGTAGTAGAGGAGTGTGACCGTGCAGGGCGTGAGGATGAGAAGGCCGGTGTGAGACGACAGGCTGACTGGGAGGGGACAGAAACAGGCTTGGAAGGAAGACAGAGACTGGCCTGCACGGTCAGCAGAGGCCGGCAGCTGTGGGCACCTCTCACTCTGGGCCGGTTTAGAGGGTCTCATTTCGCCCCCTCTGTGCTCTGGGCAGTGTCCCGTCCCGGGAAGCTCTGTCCTGCAGGATGTGCAGCCCCTGGGTACCAGCGTGCCTCATGCCGGCCTAGCGAGGTCCTGGCACCCTGCAGAGACCTCTTGAGGTGGCGTCTGGCACAGCAGCGGGTCTGGCCTGTATTCAGAGGCAGAGCTCTGCTGGAGGGGAGGAGGCTGCAGACACTGAGTGGTGTCTGGCACACTGCAGCGATGACCCGATGACCCGGTCCTCAAAGGGCTTGCAGAGGCCAGGAGGCGGGGTCTTACTTCTCCAACCTCGGGGTGGGGCCAGGCCTGCCCTCCCAGCCCCCCCTTTTCCCCCTCCCTGCTCCTTCAATCTCTGTCCCTCCCCCTTCATTCTCCTCCCTGCCCCCAACCCTTTCTCTTTGCCCCCAGCTCTTTCTTCTGCCCTGCCGGGCTCTGCTACTCCCTGGATTAAGCACCCCCTCTCCAGAAGCCTCCCTGCCCCTCCAGGTCTGGCGTGGAGCCCCCGGGCTGCTCCCCAGTGCTGCTGCTTGCTGTTCTGGTCCCTGCCTGGTTCCTCCCGCAGACCTCGGACAGCGCCGGGGCCACCGCCCTCCACCCCCCATTCAGGCTTCAGGGCCCTGCGAATCCTTTGGGGCGGGGCCTGTGTCTCCGCAGGCCGCGTGGAACCCGCAGAGGGCGCGGGCGCTAGGACGTGGAGGACCCTCTGGGGAACACGCCCCTTATGAAGTCCCTTTCCTCCTGCACAGGAACACTGACCGGCCCGATGGCTCTGCCGTCTACCTGCAGGACTTCCAGAGGTTTCTCATTCACGAGCAGCAGGTGAGGGGCCCCGTGGGCCTGGCCCCTGCCGTCCTGGGGCAGCCGAAGCCTCCCTGACGGGATCAGTCGTCACAGTGCTGTCTGAAACCTGCATTACTGTCAAAGCCCTCGAGAGGGAGGAGTGGGCACTGTCCCTAGGCGTCCTGGCACCGTCCCTAGGCGTCCCATCCTGGGAAGCCTCCCTGCTCACAAGGGTGGGACTCTGCCGGCCCAGCCTGCCGGGTCCTCTGGGGGTGAGACAGCACGGCTGTTCTCAAGTGACTTGGGGACCGTCTCCCTGGACAGCAAGTGCCCCTGGGCGCCAGGGCCTGAGGCGGGGCTGAGGGGTTTTGTGTGGGTGCCGGTGTCCTCCAGCATGACGTCCCCCAAAGATCCCAGGCAGTTGCCACACGGGGTGCACCCAGCATCTTGAGGGCAGAGGGCAGGCACACACCCCTTCCCCCACCCCCGGCAGCGCAGGGCCAGCGCCCTTGTCCGGATGAGGTGGAGGAGGAGCTGTGTGGCCTTGGGCAGCTACTTTAACCTTTCTGTGCCCAGTTTCTTCCCTCTGAAATATGACTAGAGCCCCCACCTCTCAGAATCGGGGAGGGGGGTGTCAGAGAAGATAGCAGTACTTGACTGTGTGTACATAGACACTTACTGTATTTAAAATTAGTCTTCGGCTGGGTGTGGTGGCACACGCCTGTAATCCCAGCACTCGGGAGGCTGAGGCAGGAGGATCTCTGAGTTTGAGACCAGCCCAGGTTACAAAGTGAGCTCAAGCCCAGCCTGAACTGCATAGTAAGACTGTCTCAAAAAGACCAAAAAAAAAAAAAAAGTCTTCATATCATTGGAGCCTCAATAACTTTTTTCCTCATTTATTACCTTTTCATTTTTATAAGCCTTTCAGCTGGGTGTTTGGTGCACGGCAATAATCTTAGCACCCAACGAGGCTGAGTCAGGAGGATCACAAGTTTGAGTGCAGGCTGGGTAACCTAAGGAAACCCCATCTGAAGAAAAAAAAGGAAGGCTGAGTGTAGCTGAGTGCAGATGCCCTGGGTTCAGTTCCCAGTACTGTCCCCACTGTCCACACACATGCACACGCACACGTGCACACACAACTTTACATTTTACACCAGTTTTAGTTCGATGCAAAATTAAGTGTTTCACTTTTTTAAAAACTCCATTGCTGGCCAATTCAGACACTAAAGTGGCCAGTCGGGGGTCGTCAGCTCCCTGCGCCTTCACCAGGGTTAGAGAGCAGGCAGTTTCCCCACCTTACCCCCAGCCTGGCTCTCCCAGCTCCCCGCCTCCTTCCTTGCTCCAGAGGAATCTAATGAGCCCTGGCTGTCCCTTCCCACCCCAGACTCCTCAGTCTCTGTCCTGGGTGGGGACTGAGGTGCACTCCTGTCCACGGGCAGGTTGACTACTCTCCAGTGCAAGCCAAGGTGGGGCGGGGCCGCAGGCGTGTCCTGGGGGTGCCCGCTTAGGGGCTGATGGGCCCTGTGGGAGTCGACCAATCAAAACAAAATAGTGAAAGTGATACAGGATTGCAAAACAAGGTAATGGGAAATCAACAATGGCTATCATAATACATCTTGTTATCTGCCCATACCATCAGACACAGTAAAATCAAATGGAATAAAACCAGTCCAAACAAAACAATGAAAATAATATAGGACTTTAAACCAA
The DNA here is from genome assembly GCA_004027295.1 of Dolichotis patagonum. Lineage (NCBI taxonomy): Eukaryota > Metazoa > Chordata > Mammalia > Rodentia > Caviidae > Dolichotis > Dolichotis patagonum. Next base: position 8,831 of record PVJX010030716.1, read on the forward strand.
GATAATAGGAAATCAACAATGGCTGCCATAATATATCTTGTTATCTTTGAAATATCTTGTTATCTTTGAAATAGCTGCCCATGCCATCAGATATAATAAAATCAAACCAAACACAACAGAATGAAACCAATCCAAACAAAACAATGAGAATACAAGACTTTAAAACAAAGTAGTAAGAAATTAACAGTGGCTGCCACCTTCCCTTTTTAGATGTTTTCTCCCCTTCACTTTCACACTATCTATTGTACATTCTGGATCCTACTAACCTCTTCAGTTTTTATACTAGGGAGATAACATGATGTTCACCTATGTGAGTCTGAACCATTTCACACAAGAGCATGATCACAAGTTGCATCCATTTACCTACAACAGACCTGTAATTATCCTTCTTTATAGCCGAGTAGCTTTCTATTGTATAAAAATGCTGTATCTTTCTTATCCATTCTGCAGTTGATGGGCAAGCCACCCCTGCTTTTTTCTGGTTTCCTGCCACACAGAGAATTGTATTCTCTCTTTTGACTTTCAATCTATGAATTTCCTTTTGGGTTAATCTGTTTCTTGTATACTTCATATAGATGGATCTTCTTTCGTGATCCACTCTGCCTGTGTCTGTATTGGTGAATTGAGGCCACCCACATTAATGGTTACCGACACATGCACTGGTTTGTCTCTGCTATGTTTTTTTTTCTGCCGTTGGCTCCCTACTTTTCCCCTCCATTTGTCTACTCTGCTTGGCGATCCCCTTCTGCTGCTGTTCCTGGGACTGTGGTCATTTTTATCTCTCTGGAATGTCCTTCAGTATTCTTTGTAGGGTTGGTTTGGTGGTCATGAATTTCCTCAGTTCTTTGTCATGGAAGTTTCTTACTTCTCTGTTAATTTTGAAAGATAGTTTTTCAGGGTCCATCAGTCTGGGTTAGAAGCTGTTTTCTTTCAGGACTTGAAACACTTTACTCCAAGCTCTTCTTGACTTGATGGTTTGTGTTGAAAAGTCTGTTGTGATTCTGATGGGTTTTCCTTTATAGGTGATCTGTTTCTTTTCTCTAACAACCTTTAATATTCTGTTCTTGTGCTGAATTTCTGGGATCTTGAATATTACATCTGAGTATAGATTTATTTTGGTTATAGCTAGTTGGAGTTCTGTATGCCCCACTTATCAGAATGTCAGGTCCCTTTCCCATGCTTGGGAAGTTCTCTGCTATTACTTCTATAAATAGTCTATGCCATTTGTGTTGACTTCTGCTTTTTCACTGACAGCTATCATTCTTAAATTATTTTTCTTAGAATCATCTTGCAGCCATTGAATTATTTCCTGGTTCCTTGTTTTTTTTAAACCAGGAATCAAACTTAGGACCTTACACTTGCCAGGCAGGCACTTAAGCCACTGAGCTACATCCCTGGCATTTCTTGTTATTTTTAAGAGATCTTTCTTTTTGTGGTCACTAGCTGCCATCCTGTCTTCAAAGTCTGAAAGTCTATCTTCAGTGTCTTCCAAGTGATTTTGCTAGCTTTCAATGGAGTTATTCATTTCCTCAATATCTATTTGAGTCTGTTCCATGCATTCCAATTCTCTGTATTCATTTAAGGTTTCCCTCATTTTCCTATGCACCTCTTTTTAATCCATGTGTTCTTTAGATATGCTCAGCAACTCTTTTGTTATGTTTGTCATTTCTTCTTTTACCTGAGACATTATTTATGATCTAATTTCTTTTACAGCCTCATGGAGTAGTTTCTTTACTTCAGTTGCCCTCATCCAGAGATTTCAGGTGTGTGACTTTCTTCCATGTCCATGTCTCCTGCTCTGTTTAGGCTGGAGGCCAGAGATTGCCTTTTGCTCCTCCATCTTGACATCTTCCTGGGCTCCTCTGGACAAGCACTTCCCACATTGGCTACCTGTCCACAGTGTAGGGGATGGGTTTCTCCTAACCCAGGTTCCTTAGAAGGTGGTGGGGTGCAGGGTGGGCTTCTCCAGGGTGTGGCTGGCTGGTTCTCCTGGCTCGCACTGGCTACCCACGGGAGAGTCCTGAGGGCAGCTGGTATGCACGCTCGTCTGGCTGGTTCACAGGAAAACAGCTGTGGTCTCTGCCCACATCTTGCCTGTGGCGGCTTTGGCTCCACAACGCAGGGATGTGTGGCCGCACAGGTTCCTTGAGATGCTTACTCTCTGTCCAGTGCAGGAAGCATTTGCTGGGATTCCTGGGATGAGGCCTCTGGACATGGTGCTCGGTGCCCAGTGAACTCAGAGTTAGCTGACAGGTTGAATTCTGGGAGATGAAGAATTTTGTCATCTCCCAGAATTCTTTTGTCATCTTCCATCTCCCAGACATCTCTGTCATCTCCCAGAATCCCAGAAAGACTTCTCTCTTTTTTTGTCTTTTTCAGGAGCTTTGGGCTCAGGATCTAAACAAAGTCCGGGAGCGGATGACAAAGTTTATCGATGACACCATGAGGGAGACAGCCGAGCCCTTCTTGTTTGTAGATGAGGTGAGCGCAGTTTTGCACTCGAGTCTTCTGAGTTATTTCCTGCTCTGCCCTTGGAGGGCGTTGCTGTCAGAGGCCCCATGAGGGGAAGTTTTCTAGATCTTAGATTTTCCCCACCTGGTGTTTTCTTCTCCTTTGACACCTTTCCAGAGTGGGGGTATAGATTTTGCCACTAGAGGGCGCTACCCAACAGGGTGCGAGGAGTTTGTGCCTGGGGAAAACCAAGTACTCCCGTGGGCGGTGGATATGGCTGCATTGGACCCTGGTTGGGACTGGTTCTTGGGGGAACGGAATGGAGAGCAGTGAGGACCCCTCCCCATGGGAGGCTGCTCCCAGGCAGCAGGACGCGGCCCCAGGTCCCCCAGGCTGCTCATTTTCTCCACAGAGGGGCTGGCAGTTGGGATGGGGAGTTTCCAGCCCTGGGCCCTGTGCTCTGGGGCGATGCCCTGCTGCTTCAGCAGGTGGTGGGTCCCAAATGTCACCGATGAAATCTTCTGCACAGGAAGCGGATGCCCCGTAGTGTCAGATTTGGGGGATAAACAGGAAAGGGAAGGACTGAGCCACCCTGAAATCCTGGGTCACCGAGGCCAGGCGGCCGTCTCTGGCGCTGCCCCATCCCCTGCCGCTCAGAGCAGCTGTCTCTACTGTCGCCACCACGCTCCCGCCTGTGACTCTTTCAGTTCCTCACGTACCTGTTTTCCCGAGAAAACAGCATCTGGGACTCGAAGCACGACGTGGTCGACATGCAGGACATGAACAACCCCCTGTCCCACTACTGGATCTCCTCCTCCCACAACACGTGAGTCTCCACACCTCTCACCCTGGAGGACACAGACGCTTCTGGGAGGGGCGGAGACACAGCTTCCTCTCCTAGGAAGCGGTGGAATAAAAGTCCTCTGTGGCCCTGAAAAGAAACTCAGCCTGCCTGCTTCTTCAGAGGCGGGCACCTCGTGGGGCTGTGGCCAAGCAACTGACTGACCGTAGAAGTGAGGTTCATGGTGTGCCTGCCACAGGTGTGGCAGTGACGGAGGCTTTCCTGAGTGTCCTGCAGGAAAGGGGCTAGTGGCAGGAGAATGGGGTGAAGCGAGAGGAGAGCTTTAGATAGAGGAGCAGTGGTGCAAAGGCCCTGGGGCAGGAGCAGCCATGGGGAGTCTGTGAGGCTGGATGGCAGCACAGAGGGAGGAGGCTGCAGGATTGGCATGGGTCAGAGTTTGAGTGTCACAGCAAGGGCAGTGAGGAGCCACTGTCAGCTTTTAAACTTGGAGACCATACTTAGATCAACCTCTTCCGATGATCAGTGAGTGCAAAATAGAGGGCAGACTAGAGGGAGAGAAGACTCTGTACTCAGGTTCTTATACTAGTCCAACTTCTGGGGAGGAGTCCCAGGTGAGCAGGCTGGGGGCGGTGCACCCCTGGTGTCCTTGGGGGGTTGGGGGTTGCAGAAGACCCTTGGCAGGTTGTCCTCAGGGATCTGGGCAGGTAAAATGTTTTCCAGGGGCAGATCAATTTCACAGTTCTATGCTCCGTACCATGTCCATCATTGCAGGAGTTTGTGGCCTGAGGTGGTGGACACTACCCAACCTCAGAGGGCTTAAGGAAGCCGACATTTATAAAGGGGCTCGAGGAAGAGGCAAGCGCAGGAACAAAAGCGTGCACATGCGCAGTAAACCCTACCTGCAGTTGTTGGGGTGCCTGTTACGGCCTGTGTCTAGATAGTCCCCCTGCCCCCTGGCCTCGTGCTCACAGGAGGGGCTCTTTGGAGGTGCTGGATCTAGGGAGTCTGAGTGTGGATTAAGAGAGTGATGCTGGAGTTAAGCTGTGTGGTTTGGAATTAGCATAGTCCTGAGTGGCACCACCCAGAAGGTGGGCAGACTGGATGGAACTGGAAGGGGCTGCAGGAAGGCAGGCTTGCTGCTTCTGCTACCTTCTACCTTTCACACCATGAGCTGTGTCTCCTCTGCAATGGCCCTCTGCTGTGCCCCCCACCTATGGACTGAAACCTCTACAAGCTGGGAGCTAAATAAACCTTTCCTCCTTTAATGAGTGTCAGCTGTTTTGTCCCAGCAATGAGCAAAGCAGCCAAGATGGTGCCTTTCCGCGCCAAGCTCAGGCCTCACTGGCACAGTCCAAGCCTAGCTGTGCTTCTGCTGCAGGCACATTGACTCATCATCCGTCGTCTTCACTCCCAATGCACTTTGCCTGAGTTCTGCTAGAGAGAGCACACTGTCCCGAGCCTACATCTGGGTGGCTGGGGGGCCGCTGGCCCCATCCTGCAGGGGGTCCATGACTAGCATGGCCATGAGATTGCAGTGTGTGACCCAGATTGTAGCCTGAGGTGTTTCTGAGCAGAAAGAACTCAAACCGTGGGGGCCGGGCCTGCGAAGTCCCCCAGGCCGCCCTGAGGTGCAGTGCCACCCCCCACGCAGCTGCCTGGCCTGTCTCCTCAGGTACCTCACAGGTGACCAGCTGCGCAGCGAGTCATCCACAGAAGCGTACGTGCGCTGCCTGCGCATGGGCTGCCGCTGCATTGAGCGTGAGTAGCTGCGGCCCGGCGGGGACAGTGCAGCAAACAGATGGGGGGTTCTGGAGCTGCTTGGCCCAAAAGGCGGGGCAGGCTACGGGAGACATGGTCCCAGTGGCATCTGGGCTAAGCCATGTGGCCAAGGACTTTTGCCTGGAGACAGCTGTCCCTGGGGCAAGAAGTATGAGGGTCTGATGAGGCTGCTGCGTTTCCCCTAGTGGACTGCTGGGACGGGCCCGACGGGAAGCCCATCATCTACCACGGCTGGACGCGGACCACCAAGATCAAGTTCGACGATGTCGTGCAGGCCATCAGAGACCACGCCTTTGTCACCTCGAGGTCAGCTGGCTGATGTTTTCCTTTTCATGGGACAGCAGCTAAGGTTGGGCAGACAGACAGACATGTGTCACCTCCTGCCTCCCCTGCACACTAGAGCCCTAGACTCTGACTCATCCAGAGGCATTGCTAAGGGCTGGCAGGAGGCTCTCTGTGGAGCAACAGTGGCCTTTAAACTCTGCTGATGGCGCCCAGCGGGCTGGGTTCTGGGCTGTCTCTCTCCATGTTTGAACCCAGCTCTGCTAACTCCCAGTGCCGTAGTGAGGTCTAGATGAGGTAACTTGTCCTGAGCGCTCAGCGGTAAGTGGGAGCTAAGCCCTGGGGCGCACGGCCCTCCTTAGACAGCTGACCCCACCCCCGGGCTGTGCCGTGGCTCAGGCGGGACACAGGGACAGCACCTGAGGACCCCAGCTGCCCTGCCCTTCTGCTGCAGCTTCCCCGTGATCCTGTCCATTGAGGAGCACTGCAGCGTGGAGCAGCAGCGGCACATGGCCAGGGTGTTCAAGGAGGTGCTTGGTGACATGCTGCTGACCAAGCCCACCGAGGCCAGTGCTGACCAGCTGCCCTCCCCTAGCCAGCTGCGGGAGAAGATCATCATCAAGGTAGGCGCCGGCTCCAGGCCTGCTCCTTACAGACCCCGGCTGTGGGCAAGGCCTCTGTGTCCTCCCTGTCTCAGGACAATAACACCAGGTGTGATGGAAGGAATATTTACATTTTTAAATTTAAAAAAATTTTACTTTTTTAATGTGTTAAAATAATTTTCCTGTACATTTCTGTCCACATGAGAAGTCAAGATAGGCACTGTACAATATTTACCTCTTTTGAGACACTCAATTCAGATGGTAAAAGTAGAACTCAGTCGCTAGTGAAATGTTTAAAATATATATATTAAACAAAATGTGTCTTTACAAAATAATAATCTTCCACGATGCAATTGCAAATCACTGAAATTTTAACTCTTTAGATGACTTCAGTTCAGTTTTTAGTTTTGAAATCTGGACACAGTAAGAAAAAGTGTTGGCAGAATTTCTATCTGTTTTTACATTTTTCTTTCTTGCTTCGGCTACTGGTTACGCTCTTTTACCGACGATGGTGGAGGTGCTCCTGCCTGACCTCAAAACTTTATTCCAGGGTGGAAACTCACTACGGCAGGTTGCACAGCGGATGACGTCACTCTGGATTTGTGGGTTAGCAGATACTTTGACAGATTTGTTTCATGTCTTTGGTTTTCTTTCCCTTGGGTTTTGGAATACTCTTAGCTCACTTTGTGGCTCATCACGTGCTTCAATGGTTTCTGTGATACTGACATTTTCTAGATTATCTTCTAATTCTTCGGCATTGTCTTGATTTAAGTTAGTATCTTCTGGGTCACTCTTTTCTCCTCCAGTTCTACTTTCATGGAAACTGTCATTATAATTCTGTGCTGGCTTCTGTCTCTTTTTCTTCTGTTTTTTAGAAAGCTTTTGTTTTGGTACTTCTTCCATTGCTTCCTCGGAATTGGCATTCAGCAGATTTTCATCTATTCGAGATCCCAAAAAACTCTCTTCTTCCTCCCCCAACTGGTGTTCCACCAGGGCACCCAGCTCCCTGTGTTTGTTTGATCTTCCATGATTCTTCATGGCCTTTCTGTCTTGAAAGGTTTGTCACATGCTGGGCAGGAAAGATCATCATAAAACTCAACTTCCTCGGCCTCGTCACTGCTTTAGCATCCTGTCCATCTTTGAGCTCACATTCCTCCATTGCATTTCCATCTGGTCCATCTCCAGACTCCTTTTCGTTCCCTGCCTCCATCTCCTGGAGCGCCTCCCCCGTACTGGCCACGGCCATGCAGCTCTGTTCTCTGCACCGCTCTGCCGGTTTGGCCTGATTCCTGGTCTTCCCAGCATCCTGTTCCTCTGCAAGCTTCCGATGAGCCCGCACGCTTTTATATCCTTTACGAATAAAAGCTACCACCTGACGCACAAGTTAATTTTGTTCTTTCCTGGCGTCTTGAATTTTTTGTTTTCTTTTTCCATGGCTCGCTTTTCCTGGTGTTTGAAGCTTGCTGTGTATTGTATTCTTCCTTCCAGGTGAAGTTCTTTTGCGTACAGAAACTCTGCCAATGCGCGTAGAGAGGGTGGACTACTGTACCATAGTCACTCTGGGAGTCTCCAAAAGTTGGAAAATCCTCAACATCCTCCTCCAGTGCAGATTCTAATTCTTCCTTTGCAGTCATTTCAAACATATGATAGTACGCTGTGTAAAAGCCCTTTCCATCATCTCCATAACCACAGGAACAGGTAACGGGAAGATGGTGAGGCAAATCTAAGCCATCATCTTGATATGCTCCATCAAGCCCTCTTTAAGTAAGGCCTCTGTGATTTCCGTGCCATGCTTTTTCCTGAGTGAGGGTCACTCGACACATCCTATGCTGCTTGGATTAATTTAAGCTGTTCAGCTGCTTCTGCAGCATTATCCAGATTTTTATTTCAGATGAAACAGGCAAACTTCCCCAGGGAAGACACCTAGTTAGAGTGCTGATGGGACTTCAGCCCAAGCTGAAGTACAGAGCTTGTGTGACGGCCCAGGTGCCATTCCAGGGCCAGTTTCCGACGGGCCTTCCTGAGCCCCTCCTTGCTGGCATGGTGCCCCACCCCCAGTGCTTCATAGTGACACTTCATCGCTGGGCTGGGCGTGGGGCTCCTCCACAGGAGCCCGGCGTCCGTAGCTGGACATCCAGCGATCGCGGTCGCAGAGGTGGGGCGGCTCTGCAGCTTTACATTTTTTTAGAAATTACACTAAAAGACACATTGCCATTTGTCCCCCCTCAAAATACTCCCTCTCGCTTTGAATGCAGTTGACCCATCATTCCTGCCACTTTCTATATAACCGTTCTAGAAGTTCTCTTTGAGTATCTTCATGATATATGATCAAACATATGGTGAATACTGTTGCCAAGTAAGAAGGCTCACGAAAACATGACAGTGTGTCCTCATCCTCCTTGTTTATTTATATGGTTTTTTGAGACAAGGTCTCAATATGCAGTTCAGGCAGACCTGGAACTCACTTGTAGCCCAGGCTGGTCTCAGCTCACAGCAATCCTCCTGTCTCAGCCTCCCGAGTGCTGGGATTACAGGCGTGTGCCACCATGCCCGGCTTATTTTCTTTGTTCACCAGATCTGGTACTGCCTCTTCTGGCCCTTCTCCAAAGTCAAAATAACCATGAAAGGTAGAGGTTTTCAATCAGTTCAGGCCATCAAGGCAGCCACGCAGCACAGCTAAAGCCATGAAAGAGGACTTCCACGACTGCTTCACACGGTGGCAGGAGCGATGGGATGCTTAAGTGTGTGTGAAGCAGGGGGAAGTGGTTAGGGGGTTGGTTAATGGCAGTGTGGTTTTTACTGTAATAACCCTGTTAGGTTTAAGTCCTTACCATGTTTTTCGATCATACTGTGTCTAGAGCCTGCCTGTCAGCTTGGCTGTGGGCATGTGCTCAGCATGGTGCCCTGATCTCTACAGTGGGGCACTGGATTTACTAAAGCACAACTGTTGGTTTATTTCAGGCAGATTTTCACCACGTACCTTGGTGCTCCTGTCCTCAGCAGCTCCCAGGCTAGAGTAGGAGGTGGGCAGCTGCAGGAAGGTCCATGAGCAGCATTGGGGTGGTAGGACTGGTGTCCCCATGCTATGGGGGAGACACCTGATTGTGTCAGGGCTCAGGGTAAGCAAAGGAACCACAGGGAATTCGTATTATCAGGATGAAGAGACCAGAGATGCACTGTTTGTAAATGTGAATTTAGGGAGGCAAATATCCCAGGACCTTTGAGCTCTGGCCCTTAGGTGATTCAGGGCCCTGGGGTCCTCATGTCCTCTGTACTATCTTCCAAGGCAGGGTTTTCAACTGGGGTCCCACAGACCTCAAAGATTGGAATTCAGTGAGCTGGGGACGTGAGCTTTGGTGGGACAAGGCTTGCATCTTGTCTTCATTAAGCTGCGTGTGGAACCTAACGTTCCTTTCCATTGCGAGTGTGGGCAGCAGGGCAGGGGGGCCGGCAGCAGAAGTTGGGGATGTTTTCCTGTCGCAGTTACAGTCGTTGCAGATATTTCAAAGTAACGCTGTGCTCCTCAGTACTTGGGAATTATGGAGGTTATTAGCTCTGCCTCTGAATCTTATTTCAGATGTCAAGGAGGAAGCGTGTCAGTTAGCATATTCCAGTGATTTTATTTAATGTTAGTAATGGTATTTCAGTATAATTGACTTCCCCCATCGTTGTATGCATTGCCGACTTTCTGGGAAGGGAAAGTCCCCAGACCATAGGGTTCCCCAGATTTCACAGCACAGAGATGCTGGGGGCTGTCTGCTCTAGAGCACTGTCCTTGTCTGGGGTGAAGCTGGGCTGGGGCACCTCTGAGTTCCAGTTTGTGGGAAAGGCTTCCTGGGCTGTCTAGGGCCAGTCATTTCCGGTGAGCAAGTGGATGCCAGCTGTTTGTGTTCCTTCCACCACCTGTCGTGAGAGCTCAGTCACAGGACCTGCCATGGACTCTGAAGTATTGAGCCATGGCCATTTGGGGAAGGACCCACGTGGCTGCAGTGGACAGCTGGTGGGCCCATAGGGGAGGGTGTACAGGTTCAGGCAGGTGTGGCTTGGTCACCTTCACACCTGTCGGGGCTGCTGTAACAAAGTACCATTAGCAGGCAGCTTATCCACCAGCAGCCGATTTTCTACCACTCTGGCAGCTGGCAAGTTCTGGGTCCTGTGCCAGTATGAGGCCCTCTTCTGGGCATAGACCACCACCCCTCACTGTGTCCCCACATGGAGGGAGGGGTGATAGTGCTCTCTGGGGCCTCTGCAGAGAGCTCTGACCCACACAGGTCTGCACCCCTAGCCTACTCACCTCCCAGAAGAGCCCCCTAACACCTCCCAGAAGAGCACCCAGAAGAGATTGCACATGTGATTTTGAGGGTACACAAACACGTCAACTCCAGCAGCAGTCAGAGAAGGGGTGCCCTTTCAGGTTGGAGATCCCATATATGAGGCTGTGGTGGTGATAGCACATGGCCCATGCCCTGATGGTCACTGGGCCACCAGAGCCCACTGGGCAAATTGTGTGATCTAGGAGGTGGTGACCTTAGGGGGAGGTCACCAGAAAAACAGCAGACAGTGGGAGTGGGTCTTGGCCAAGCCCACAGAGAAAGGGTGTTGGTGCCCAGCGGGTAAGGGCATCAGCCTGTTGGGAGAGTTGGGCAAGGTTCCAAGCTCCTGGGACAGGTCCCTGTGAGGCAGGACGCACCCTGAAGGAGAGGGCAGGGTGGGCCAAGAGCTGGGCTGTGGGTACCTGGGGTCTGCAGGCCTTGGACCCACAAAGCTTCAGGGCGCCTCAGTGGCATTCACTCCCCTTTCCAGCTGGCCCGTGGCTTCCTGTTTCAGTCAGTGCCTGGGCACCTTCCCAGTGCTGCTTCTGCTCTCACTCTGGGGTGTGAAGTTCCGAGGCCCCGTTAGAGCCTCTGGCGCTGCATTCCTGGCCCCCACCTCTCCTCTTTCCATTCCAGCAGAGGGTGGCAGTGGCAGGTATCAGAGTATCCCTGGGTGGCACATGCACTGGGTGAGGCACAGGTGTAACATTTCTTAGTGTCCCCATGACTCTGTAGGACAGATGCCCCCATCCTGGCCCCAGGGCACTTCACAGATGTGGACACTGAGGCTTAAACAGCTCAGCTGAGGTCACACCATTCCCAAAGAAGAGTCTCCCCAAGCATATCTGCCTGAGGACTGTGTGCCCCATGTGCCACCGTGCCATCCCCAACAGGACATATGGGGTCTGTAGCACTTTCTACACTTGTCACACCTTGGTTTATGGGCTCTAGGGGGACTGTCATAACCCCCCTTCTCAAGACAGGTCACTGAGACTCATATTCACTTGGCTCTGAACTCGAGCCCAGGTCCGACTCCCAGGTCAAAGTTCCTCCCCCAAGGCTCCGTCTCTCCCTGCTCCTCAGTGCTTGCTGAGGTGGTGCCAGCTGTCACTGGGGCAAGTGTTGGCATCACTGCTGGTTGTGCAGTTGAGGTGTGTGAGGCTCAGAAAGTGTGGCTGCCTGCCCAGGGCCATACAGCACACGTGGCAGAGCAGGGCTGCTGCTTGGAACCCCGCGTCTGCCGCTGCCCTTCCTGGCCTGCTCCTGCTGGGCCTGCTGTGTGCCCACTGAGCACTCACCATCTGCCAGGCGCTGCCCTGGCACAGCCACTCAGCAGGAGAAAAGCAAAGGCCCTGCCTTGCTGGGGCTCAGGGTCAGGCAGACAAAAAGACAGACAGGTAAAGCAGGACTGGGCCGAGAGCGGCAGGGCCGGGAAGGGGAGCTCGGCTGCTGCCCGGGTGGCAGGGAGAGCTCCTTGGGGAGGCAGCCAGGTGCAGGGCCCAGGGCGGGAGGGGGAGCCAGGCAGAGGGAGCGGCGGGGCGACCGAGGTGCAGAGCCAGAGGATGCTGTGGGCTGGCTGATGCGCCGCATTCTTGCAGGCTCAAAGATCCTGAAACTTGGGTTTCAAGAGAGGCTGTGTGCGTTTTTTCCTTAGCATAAGAAGCTGGGCCCCAGAGGAGATGTGGATGTGAACATGGAGGACAAGAAAGAGGAGCACAAGCAGCAGGGCGAACTGTACATGTGGGACTCCATCGACCAGGTGGGCCGGTCCCTCGCTCCGCCCCTTAGGCCTGCTGGGATTCGGGCCAGCTCGTCTCCAACTTAACCTTTCTCTTCTGCATGCCTAGTTGTACTCTGAAGTAGTTCTGTGGGCTCCATACTAGGCACTCACACCCACGCCATGGTGCAGGGGATTCCCATATGTCCTCCACCCGCCTCCTTGACAGGACCACCCTGTGTGACCTCGGTGGAACCACCGTCACCAGGGAGCTAGCAGTGTGTACTCCTGTGAGCCAACACACAGACCTCCTTCCTGTTTCACCGCTTTGCTGATGTCTTTTTTCTGGCCCAGACTGCCATGTGCATTTAGTTGTCCCAGCTTGCTAGTGACTCTCAGCCTGGTAGAGCTCCACCCGAAATCTTAGTTTTTGAGGAGAGAGAGGCATTTCCACCTCTGCTCCCTTTTCCTGTCCCTTAGCCTGGCACCTTAATCCATTTGAGTATATTTTTACATCCTGGGTAAAACATATAACAATGAAGCATATACAAAAATGGTTAAGTTATTTAAGTAAATAACTAGGTCATAATTAAATGTTTCAGGAAGAGTCTTTCATGCCATCTGGCTGAAAAATCCAGAAAGTCTTTAAAAAGCAGATGAAATAGGAAAAGACAGGAGAGTGCTGCAAATAATCTCAGTCTTCATAGAGGGCCACTATAGAGAACCCTTTCCTGTCCTTGTCATGGTCCAGGAAGGTTTGTATTTGTAATCCTATGGAGAAGTTACTGGAATTCTAGTGAGTTGATTCCAGTCTACCACTTCCAGTGCAACCCATGGTGAGAATAAAGACACTGAGACATATGTACAGTTGTGGGGAGCCAAGGGGTCCTAAGTCCAGCCAAGATGGGGTTCATGAAAACAAAAGCCTTGACCCAGAACTCCCCTCCCTGGTTTTATTCTCCATGGGGGCGTGGCTCAGGGATGAGAGTGGTAGGAAATACGTGACTGCCATGACTGCCCTGAGCTGAGCTAGGTAG
>PVJX010030717.1:0-21810 GCA_004027295.1 Dolichotis patagonum
TAATTGAATCTATGCTCAACTATAGCAGAGTAAGAGATATGGTGTTAGATACTGTTGATGTCCAGTTGACTTAATGTAAAGTACTGTGTTGCCTATGTTGTCCTCTTTTGATCTGCTCTGTACTGCCCACTTTTGTTTTATTCTCTTTTAAATTAAAAAAAAAAACCTCCTATCACTCTCACCATGGCAGGTCAAGATTTGGCGTGTGGCCCTCAACCAAACCCACATGCATGTGTCCCTCTCTTTCTCCAAAAACATTTGCAATATATATCCACTCCAAAAAAAAAATAAAACCATTAAAAATATGTGGTGAACATATATTTTATTTAAAACATACAGTGGAGATATATAAAAAAATTGTTTGACCCCTTTCCTTTTCCCTCCTGCCTCTTTTTCCCTCCTTGGGGAATTAAAATAATCAAGCTATATTACGTGTACCCACTCACCAAGATGACTGTAAACTATATGTATTGCAAACATGTACTAATAAAAAATTACATTTAAATGTTTTTGAAAATTTCCTGTGTTTCCAAATTTTATATTAGGCAGTGTATCACTTCTGTCTCCTGCCTCCCATTCTTTGATAGGAAGATTGTGATACCTGGATTACTTCACAAAAATGGTGAAAACATTTACTGCTGAGTCCTTCTGCCATCCATCCATTCATTCATTCACTCACTTTCTTTTTCAGTTATATATTCAATGTACATCTACAGTGTACTGATCACAAGCTGCTATGCTAATCACATAGAAGATGATGTTGGCCAAAGTAGGTTTTTATCTTATTTTCCTGAACTTTGTGGAGTCAAGTTTAGTAGAGAAATCAAGTACTAAATTTTATTGAGGAATAATGCTTGGATAGTTGCTATGGTTAAGTGTTGGAATACAACTTAAAGTTGTATGTTAGGGTAAGAAAGGCTTGCCCGAGGACCGCATATTTAAACTGAAGGATGCATTGACGTATACCAAGGTGGAATGGAACGTAAGCAACACACCATGAAAAGTAGTGGCAAGTACTGAGTCACTCGTGTTTCATATTATACATGTGAGCTGGCCAAATTATGGGAGCTGACTGAGGTTCTGAGGAAACAGCTGTGATGAGACCTGGGGAATAAACCTGGGACATAAAATGGTGGGACGCTTGATAACTGACATGATATGGGTAGACTGGTACGGGATGGAGGGGAGGGGAATATAGGAAACTGCTTTGCTGCAGAAGGATATACAAGACCCTGCGGTCATTGTTTTCATACTAAGAGTGATGTGAAGTCTTTGAAAGGGTCAAGGAAGGGCCTGGAATGAATTGGGGGAAGTATCGCTACCAAATCATATAAGTTTCAGAAATCAACTTCAAATTCTTTTGGAAAATGATTTGCACAGGCAAATCTCAGATTCAGATTCATTGATCTTTGGGAATCCCTCTGCCTTTAGTTTTTAGAAGGTTGGGCATTATAATTCAATCCACAAAACTTGATCCATATCTCCTTTTAATAAAGCTCATGCAGTTCTCTTGGATAAGTGAGAAATATTTGAGGATGGATCTTAAAATGCTGTGTTATTTGATGTAAACTCTCTCTCTTTCTCATATATATATATGTATTATATATGTGCAGTATTTTTTCCTATGTAAAAGTATGTTTTTCTTTAAATTATCTTCATGCCCGCTTTGCATGAAGAATGTGAGTTAACTGAAAATCTTTACTATGTTGATTACACTGTGTTTTTTCTCTTTAACATATTTTAAATGGAGTTTTCCATTTGCATTCAGCTGAGTTTATTTTTATCGTGACACTTTGGTGGTAGCATTATTTGACTGTCAAAGTAGGTTATGATGATATGTGTTTGTTAAAACAACGATGGATTATTAAGAAGCTATGCATGTACTTTGTGAAGTGCTCATGTAGCCGGTATAGCTTTTGTTTTTTATCAGATGGAACATATATCTTGTAAAGATCCAGCTAGCTACATGCACACATCATGCAGCCAGTATTTTTCCAGGAACAGTATTTTTTTCTTTTCTGCTTCCAAAAAGCTCACTATGTGTCAGAGTTGTATAGATATTGGGATAGATGATTTTGCGGGAAAGTCAATCATGCTATTGTTTTGTTTCCTCTGAATGTAGCGTGACTTCTGCAGTGTGAATGCAGGCTCACCGGCATGCTTTCTACAGCAAGTCTGTATAATGCTTTCAGCCTATTATTTGTAAAATAGAGATATGGAGCCATAAGCACAGGACCAAACAATTGGAAACAGTCTTACAACATAGTTTTCAACAAAAGAAACAAGGATATTTCTTTGCTTAGTAGCCTGGAAGATGATCTATATGCAGAAGAGAGGCATATAATGCAGGGACTAAGTGTGCTATATGTAGCAGTAGACAAAAGGTATTCTAACCCTCTCTCCACTTATCACCAGCATGATATTGGACAAGTTTATTACTCTATGTCTCAGTTATCTATGCTTTGGAATGGGTACAATAATAGTGCTCACCACATGAAGTTCTTCAGGGTATGAAATGAGAGAGAAGTCCACACATGGCATAGAGCAAGGGCTGAAAAAATTAATAATAGTTACAATGCATAATTTGGATGAGTGAAAGTGGTGAGGAACTGCCTCCTTAAAGCTCAGACTTTGTGGGAAACATTGCTTCACTTTCAACTGCTAGCCTGTAAAGCTTTGAGTGACAGCTCAAGTAAGATAAATTATATAGGCAAAGATTGACTTATGAAATTCAAATAAGTGGCATTTCAAACCACTGTTTAGTTCTTCATCACTGAAAAACAGCTTATTTTTGCATATTCAAAGGATGAAAGAAAATGCATACATATTAATTTTAAATTAGGCTTTCTAAGGGTGGTAGAACATTTCAAGTGATTTCCAATGGCGGGAAAATGAAGAATTCACGCTCAAATGAACCTCTTGGTGTTTCAGGTAAGAATACATTAATTGTAACACTTGAAGATACACCTAAAGCTCTTCACATTTGGAACAAAACTGCATGTTCGTGTGGATTCCCTGTGATGGAGGATTTGAGCAGAGTTGATGTTGATGTTGTTCTTTTTGTTTGTAAGATTTTAGATGTTCAGCTTGGAATTTTCTTTCTCTTTAGCTGCGTAAATTCAACTATCCATTGCTGTGTGTTTGAAGCATTTTGTTTATCTAAGAAGCCTTCCAAGTATGTTCTTGCACTAGTAGTAATCACCATGTTTTATAGTTAGTACATGTCTACTAGCATTATTTCTATTATTAGCATTAACAGAATTAGCATCATCATCTTCTTCATCAGTTATGATAATGAATTAATTATATTTATTGAGTACTGAATGTGTATCAGGCTACATACTAAAAAGCCTTACATTCATTGTTTTATTTTATTGACTCATTGCTGTAATGTGGCTCTTATTTATATTTAGGCATGAAAAAATGAATCTTAGAACTTAAATACCCAAATAAATGATGAATGAAATTTACCTTAACTCCAAAACTGTAATTTCTTATTGCATATTCCTTACTCCTTACCCTTTAGTTCATATGTTTTACTGTATATTGGATCTTTTGCTTCTCTGTACTTGTCTTCTTCTTTGAAAATTTCTTGTAGCAGAAATACCTATTCTTCCCCAATAGTCTTCCTTCATTATGCATGGATTCTTTAAATTTTGCTTGAGTCAGTAGTCATCAAAATGAAAACTCTCCAAGCTACCTGCTCTAAGCAGTGATGTGGTTAAGCCTGACAGATGAAAGTTAATGAAAAGTCTCTCTTACAGAAAAAGGTGGTCACCCTCTGATTCTTTCTCTCTTTTCCTGTCTTAACTGGGTTTTGGCCCTGATGTTGAACCAGTCATCTCAAAATTTGACATGGAGGCCATGTGCTCAAGACGGTCCCTTGAGTCCTCAACACTGTGCCACAATGACCAACCCTAAACCACTTTTACAAACTTATTTGAGAGAAAATAATTTTATATGCTATTTAAAATGCATGTGTTTGGGTAACCTTGAGTGTTTGGTTGTTTAAATCCAACCTACTGTTACTTAATATACTGTTGGAAGTCAGTAATATTTTTGTTCAAGTTAAAACACTGCTAGCCTATTTAAAAAGTACTTAAATATATCAGATTTCTTTATTGTAATTACAGATTTCCAGATATGTCCAAGGCCTGTAAGGAAAACCATAGTCTACTACACAGAAATCTAAAGCTGTAGTACATCTGACACCCGTGGAATTTGATAGTTTATAGGCCAAGGTTTATTTTGATGCCTTTCCAGCAACTTCTATATCAGCACAGGGGAGAACTGATGTAAAATGTCATTATATATTGTAGAACCCTCTTGCAATGATGACAGAATAAGAAGACATATATCTTTTAAAAAGCAAGATTCCTTATTTAAATTGACACCGTCTCTCATTCTAGGGATATTAACTGGCATTACTAAAAATCTCAGCAATTACAATGCAAATCCTCATACTAATAATCCTCCATACTCTTAAAAAGTCATCCATATTCTTGTGCACCTAAGTGAGGATTTGTAATGCAGTATTATAAAAAATGTACTAGTTGGGCATTGTGATGTATGCCTTTAATCCTAGGCTAGGGAGGCCAAAGCAGGAGAATTACCACAAGTTCAAGGCCAGCCTAAACTCTATATTGAGACCTTGTCTCAAAAAAAAAAAAAGTACTGGTAATTAGTACAAACCTAGTCTAACAATTATGTTCCCAAAAGTGTATCAATGACACAGAGCTGAAATGCTAATTAACAGAAAGAAATGAACAGTAAAATATTTAGGAGTCAACTCTGTAAAGTTCAGGTTTGCTTTGTTTGGGAATATTGTCAAATTCATTACTTTGTCAGAGTACATATGATTTTTGCAATAGAATGAAATAGAAAAGCATTCATATCTAGTTGTTCTTTCTTTTATTTACTAATTTTATCTTTCAATAATATTTCCATGACAATATGCGATTGCACATTAGTCTCATATATAGTGATACAGGAATAAGCAATATCGACAAAGCTATGTCCTGCTGGAAATTTCTTTCCTATGGTATAAGATAAGCAGAAACCTTAAGCAACTAAAAAAACTAGCTTTCCATTTTTAAAACTAGTGATTAAGGTCATCAAGATACTAAGCCTGAGAGAAATGGAGAAAGGGAGGTCAGGACAGAGGAATCCAGGGATGTGTAGTTTAAACTGAAACCTAGATGACAAGATAGAGCAATATCATGAGAATGTGAAGAAAGAGCCACCCAGGCAGAGGAAACAAAAAGTCAGAGACCTTGAGATTGGAACAAGCCTTGCTGACTCAAGAGATGAGAGATAACTTCAGAGTTTCTCGAGAAAAGTTAAAAAGAATAAAGATGATTTAAGATCCGAAAGACAGGCAGAACTGGATGATAAATGACCTTGAAGATGCCTGAATTTTATTCTAAGTTCAATCAGAATTAGAGTCAATGAAAGTGACGGGTTTTTAATATTAGAAATCTATTATTCTCGGGCTGTCTGTAGCTTCCTACTTTGACTTAGAAACGAATCTTAAAGAGTATGAACTCCTGAGTTCTCCTACCCACATTATATAAGTAACTAATTTATAAAAATTATCTGGTTTTTCACAAGTGCTCATATTATTGGTAATATGGAAACTGGATTGAGTTATGGATTCCTGTGATCTCTATTAGGTCATGAATCTTAGTTATGAGCCTCTTTTTATTCATGCTGAAAACATACATAAGTAGTAAACTCAGCTTCATTTGTTAGTAATATATTAAGTTGGTTAAATATTAATTTTAACTTTAGATCTGTTATTTCCATATTCATCTTTTCTTATGTATTACTCTGTATATTCATTTTAAAATGTTTACTTGAAATACATGTTAAGCTATTAGATAGACTGACAGATATAGAAAGATAGATTGACAAACATATATTGATAAAGAGTGTGCACATGGAGAAACAGTCACACCAACTTGTATGTTTGTGAAACCATTTTGTTGTCATTGGCAAAGTGTCTATAATACATGATTGCTGGATTTGCATTATGGAATTGATTATAAAATGCAGATTCCTTGTTTTATTTGTAGGATCTAAGTCAGAAACAGTGAGTGAGCACTCATGTACCAGTTTCTTTAGAGGGATGCAGATATCATCAAGAAACTTACTCCTGAATGTCCCTGCTTCTACTTCAGAATAATTTTTATTGAATTTTAGGTAGACATTGCTCATAAGTGAGAAACGAGTTCATTATTCCTTAGAGTTTAAACCAACAAGGAGCAAAAAATGATATGAATCTTTGGCGGGTGTTAAAATAATTTGCTCATTTCTTGTAATTTAGACTGATTTTGGACATTTGGCTAAGAAGAAGTACCCTTGAACCTGAATGTTACACTTACAGTGGACAGATTGCTGAGGTTTTTATGATTCTATTGCTCCTGATTATAGACTAAGGAAGCCTTCTTCATTGATTTCGAGGAAGGTAAGATGCTTCCTACATACGAGGTGTTTAATAAATATTAGATTTATATTTTTCTCAGAAACCTAAAGATTTTATATTGATATCAGAAGAACCAAAAGCTGTTATTCCCACAAGGAAACACTTTTTATTTCCATTACCAGTCAGATATGGGCTCTTATTGGAGGCAGCTTGAAAGAACAGTAAACACACATCATCTCCATGTATATATCGATTCATTTATTATGATTTTTAGTCAAACTTTATTGCTTTTTTCTTAACTTGTTTGAAAAGCTTACAAAAGCTAAGTTCACCATAATCCTTAAAATAAGTTCTAAAGAACAGAGAAGAAAGAATGAGAAAAGTATGAGAAAAAAAGGCTATAGATTTAGGTTAAAATATCAGAACAAACTAGAAAGATTTGTTTTGTTTTTGTTTTATACCAGGAATCAAATTCAGGACCTTGAACTTACTAGGCAGGCATTTATGCCACTGAGCTATATCTCCAGCCCAAACTAAGAAGGTTTTTCAGTATGCCATCTTTAGGCAAACCTTAAAGATTTACTTTTGATTCTACTATATCACAAAAGAATATTCTAACATTTTGTTGACATAAAATATCATCCACTTCTTGAGAGAATTTCTATTAAGGAAGAATTAAAATCTAGTGTGAGGACCCATGATAACTTCATTGTTAAGCTGCTGTTTTGTGTTAGAATAGCATGTTTGTAAATTAGTATAATTTTAAAAGTATCTTTGTTTTTTCTCCTTCCTGTTCCAAAAAAATTGATAATTTCACTCCATTAATGGCTCTGAAACATTACACTTGGTAACATCTTAAAAATGCAGACATCTACTGCAATACCACACAATATCAGAAATTTCTAAAGGTTGAGTAATTTGCAAATAACATTACTTTACTTGGTTTTACCTACATTATTTTCTATAAATGTCAAATAACATGAAAGGATGGTATAGGAGACCTGAACACCAAAACAAGGAACAGGTCAAAATAGAAAACGGGGGCTGGACTTGTTATTGCATGCCTGTAAACCAAGCACTGGGAGGCTGAGGCAGAAGGAACACTGCATATTCAGAGCCAGCCTGAGCTACAAAAAGAGTTCAGGGCCCGCCTGAACTGCATAGTGAAACCCTGCCTCTTAAAGATGGACAAAAAGAAAAAAGAAAAAGAAAAGAAAAAAATAGAAAAAGAGAGAAAATTGGTTCAGAAATGTAGTATCTTAAAAGAAGACAAGAAATTTCATTCATTTTTGAGTTCTTGAGTTAATGCTGGTGACTTAGTGTTTATTGAGTAAATTAATAATCTGAATGAAACTTTACTTTTTAAAAGTGAGGTAACTACTGCCCCCCCAATATAATCCTGAACAATACCTGTACAGGTTTTAATTTCTCTGTAAACTCTCAGAATGCAGCAGTTGCTTTATATAGTACAGAAATATTGGTCTTACTTGCTAAACTCTTACCCTGAAAATGTCTATTACAACTAGCTCAGCTCTGTAATGGTTCATAATGACAGTGTTCCCTGAGCAGAACTAATCAGTGACTTGGAATCAAACTGGAAATTCTGAAAATGAGAATTGCTATCATTGATTCTTACTTGGTCATTATCTTTCCATTAGAAAAGACAATTGCAATATGTTAGCATCAATCAATATTGTGAATAAACTTTCCAACCATGAGGCATGGTGACTATCACCTATTGTGATGTTAATTTCTCTCTTAACTAGGAATGCCAAGTGTTTGTATTAAGAAAGTTAATATTTCTCTAAAAATTGTTTGCATTAAGGAAGTTAATATTTCTCTAAGAAGCTCATAATTTTTTAAACCCACCTTTGAACTGTTTATAGTAATATGACTTTTCTACTGATATTATGCTTTAAAGTATTTTAAACATTTTAAAATATAAATCTTAAAATTGCTGAGAAGATGTTTTACAAGATATTGATAATTACAGGAAAAAAGTCGTATCATTCCATAAATTGGTTGTAGATAATGTCCAAACCTGTTAGGTTAGTTAGAGAGAGCAAGGAGACTATACCCACAAATTAACTGTGTTGGAGCCAGTTGGAATCATTGGAGAATATACTCTGACTGGTTTTCAATGTAAAGCCGAAACCACTGTTTCAAAGGCTACAGCTGCTACTCACAGGGCAGATTAGTTGAAAGAGATTAACTAACTTAATGAAAATTTGACATCATAAGCTAGATAATAATGATAAGAAGAAGGTGGATGAGGAGGAGAAGACAAAAAAGATGAGGAGGAAGAGGAGAAGGAGGAGAGAAAGAAGGCAATGCTTAGAGTAACTGAGTCAGAAAATTGTTACCTTCACATTTGACAGATATTTCAATTTTTGTATTATAAATGATTACAAAATTTGAAATTACAGATAGGTAAAGTGCTACAATAATATTAGCTCATGATGTTGCAGTGAATGAATTCATCCATGGTAAACCAATTTAAAAATGTATTACTAAACCTTAGGTGTCCATCTTCCATGGCCAAAGTTTGATTTGAAATGCAAAGCAGATAAGTTTCCTGGTCTTTCTTGAAAATCCAGTGACTTTGGGCTAATGATATATAACTTCATGTAAGTAAAAAAGTAATTGTCAAGTTTGTTTTGTGATTACATTAAAAATGATTTTTATAAAAATCCATATGGAGTATGTAGGTAAAAATTAATCAGAAATATATTCCCTATCATTGAAAACATGAAATTTTGAGAACATATCACTCACTGAAAATTTATCTTGTTAAATATTTAAGATTTGAAACCAATCTCACAATTTAAAATTGAGTCTTTTTATTACATTTTGTATTCAGTTATGTGCTTAACTTTTATGTATCTCTATCAATGCAAATGATCCCTTATCATTTGAGTAACTGACAGTTTTATTTTATTGTCAATATACTTTTATTATATTTTCACTAATTCTTCAAGAATAACTGTGTATGAGTATCACATGAACTTGAGAGTACCTTAAAAGATTTTGAGAATTTTTCAAAATCAACATAAAAGAAACATTGCTTTGGACTTTATGTCAATGAACACAGCAGAGCTCCAAAAGAAGGTAGGTAGAAAGTGATATTAGGATCTGCATTACAAGAAAAATTCATAGTAGCTTTATGGAAACAGAATATCCTTCTTAGAGAGAATATTTACAATTTACCTAGGAAGATACCACAGTATGTTTTTGCATTTGAAAAGAGAAGAGATCAAACTTTTTCATGAAGAAATTCCATTTCAAAGCTATGACATACAAATTCTTGATGAATTGTTTTAACAATGTTCTACAAATATAAATTGTGTTGTGCATGGCATTGCTGTCTAAACAGTTTTCAGCATTCAAGATTGTGACTGGAAGAAACTGTCTTGTTTATGTTCCCTAAGTAGAATATATGAGAAATATTACAGACACATACAATCACTAGGCTGGAAAAACCATTCCCTAAAGTCAGCCATTTTCATTTCAAGAGATGTGTGCATGTACTCTGTACAAATGATGTTGCAGAAATTGCTAACACTTAACATACTTAGATGGCACCATCTGTTATGGTTTGTGTCTGGGTGTCCCCTCAAGGCCACATGCTGTCATGGGGGTGAGCATTTTGGAGGTGGCTGAATCTAGAGTTTCTGATTGGTTTATTGTTTAGTGCTGGGATTGGGAGTTGAGGGTTACATCTGCCCTAGGGTGAGCGGTTTTCATGCAATATAAGGACACGAAAGAGGCTTGTGTCTGCCCTTTTCCTCTTGTTGCTTTTGGTATCATTCACTTCCATGATCTGTTGTCCCTCTGCTATGTGCTGTTCTGTCCAGAGCAAGTCAGTAATGGACTGAAGCTTCTGCAAACTGTGAGCTAAATAAACCTTCCCTTTCTTAATTTTGGGCATTGGATATTTTGTCTCAGCAATGAGAAAAGTAACTAATTTAAGATGTTATCATTCATTATACTTCAAAGTTATATAATAGATTAATTTTGGAAAATAAAAATCATGACCCCTCAAAGGCTTGGATTCTACGTCCACCTCAAAAGCATACTGATAATATAATCATTTTATGAATATGAATATTAGCAAAATGAAGTTTATAGAGCTATTATTATATAATGGAGTTTTTAGAAACAAAATAAGACTTCCATTCAACCCTTACATAATATTTGTTAAAAGTAAGAAGATAGTTTTGCACTAGTTTACAATGAAAATAGGGTCAATGACATGGGGGTAAGAGATTTCCTTTAGGAAAATGGCATCACTGGAAAAACAATGTTTCAATTTCATAATGCTGATGTTTGCTTGTGAACTGATTTACTTTCTTTCAATCAAGTATCAATAGAATCAAATTAAGTAACATACACAACAGTTCCTCTGTGAATTGAGAAATATCTTTATTTAATGTGACATATTTCAGTCATTCTTAGTCAATAGCTCCCTCTTTAGACCAGTGAGAGTTATCAGTGTTTATTTATGACTTGGTAAATCAAATCTATGAGGGCTTTTGTGTAGGTATCTATTTCAATCTAACTACTTTTGTAATTTTGGAACAAGAAATCTTAAGGAGCAAATGAAATATCTGGAAAAAGAGTTGAAATTAAATTAAATTAAATTAATTGCCAAAATTGTAGCAAATTATTTTAAATAGATAAATTTGACGCTTTTGCATAGTGATTTTAATAGCAACAAAATTTAAACATTTTAAATGTCTTCCTGCCTTTCTGTAGAAGTCAGGTTCAAACCCAGTGCTTCACACATGACAAATAAGCACTCTATCACCTAGTTACACTGCCAGTCTCCAAAACAAAACATTTCAAGTACTATATTCTATCTTTAACCAAGCTCAGATATTAATACGTACAACTGTGAGTTTGGAGACATTGTAAAATCTGGTCATGTTATGTTTTCTATGTGTCTGCCTTCCCAGCATGTCTGCTGCATGAGCATAGCTCTGCAGTGTTACATACTTCTGGTGGGATTAACTCCTCTTAGATTCTGTATTGCATGTTTCCATGAGGTGGAGGGGCCTTTAGCGGAGGATACTGGGGACATGGCCATAATCAATTACTATGCTCATTGAACAAGACTGCTTCTCTGCTTTTTCTATTTTTCTCTCTCTTAAGTGTCATGATTATTTTCCTCAAAATTAGAAATTCAGTAAATTTCTGAACATTTAAAAAATTTAAGATTTTCATACAACTCCTAAGAGGAAAGGAAATGAAAAGATTATTGGTTGTACCACTTCACAAATGTAATCAACAAATAACCACTGTATTTATTGTTTAACATTATACCCTATTTTCATATATGTGTGTTTTTATAAAAGCGAAATGAAACTTAAAATACAGTTTTATAACTTTTCAAAATATCCTTGTCATAAAAGGAGCAATTAATGATACATTATACATATTCCCTTCACATAATCAGTATCTTCAACAACATCTAGGAAATTTCCGATTTATGTTTCACCAAATGTAATAGTCAAACACACATTCTACATTTGGAATATTACTGCAATGACTGTCTTTATATCAATGTCTTTAAATTGCTTTCTTATTATTTCTTCAAATAATGTTCTGGAAAAGAAATAGGTGGAAGGAGAGGACATCATTAATATACTGTAGGGTAATTTTTCAGCGTGTTTGTACAGAACTCTTTCTACAAACTGATTCTGATTTGAAAGATTTAAGATTGATCACTGTAAGGTAGAATTCAATTTACCAGCCACTTCTGTCTATATCCACATCTCACTTTTTCTTCTGCTGCAGTAAACATGTATTGACTATATATTTATGCACATATTGCTGTAAAATGAAGAGAGAATACAGATCTCTCACCGAAGTGTATATTAGACACCCTTGTTGCATTTAACTGAGGTATTTTCAGTTATTATTTAATTTGCATTTTAAAAGCATTTATTATAAGTTAATGAATCAGTTGATACTCCAGGGAGCATTTAATAAGATTTATTGCCTTATAAAATTTATATGACTCTCAACTAAATAACCAAGATTATAATTATTAGCAGTTGCATAATTACATTTGTGGCAATTCTAGAGATGACCAAAGACAGGGAATGTCTATAACTTTCTTCACTTTCACATAGAAATAGATGACTTTGGAATGTGATTTTAAAACATATTCATAACTTCAAAGCACCTTTATTTATTTGCTTTAATTTGAAAGACATAAAAAATTAACTAAAAGTATAAGTCCTTTATCGTAGCACTAGGAAAGAGAAAAGAAAGCACAGGATGGACATCCAGAGGAATGTCAGGGTGTTGCTGTCTGAAGAAGGTTACGTAAACCATGAGTACCTCTGCCAATTTTTCTAGGGGGGAGTATAAATTAAGTCAGGGAATATAACTGCTTATTTTGGAAGATGTTAAGGAAGAACTCAATGAACATCAGCTGTGAAAATTACTGTGAACATGCACAACAAACAAGGTGAGTTCTGTGTCTCGACTATTGTCAGTTATCTTCTTATCACACAGACAAAATTCCCAACACATACAATTTAAAGGAGGAAAATTTATTTTGGTTCCAAGTTTTCATTTTCATCTATGGCCAGCTGGTTTTGAGACAGACACAGGAGAGCAGAGGGGCCCATGTTGAAGGACAAGGTGCTCAATATATGGTAACCAGGAAGCAGAGAGAGAAAGGAGAAGCAGGAAACAATACTCCCTTCCAGCTCACACCACTGGTGATCTGTGTTCAACCAGTCCTTGACTCCTAACAGCAATGTCCGACAACCAGGCTCCAATTCATAACAGCTACTAAACTCCAGATTGGATGAATCCACGAGTGAGTACAACGCCTGCCATCATGATCCAATCACCTGCCACACTGGAGAATTTGGGGGCAATTTAAATTTAAACCATAACAACGATGGTAGATTCACCCAAATCTACACATGTGATAGAATTGCAAACACACAAAAAGTCCCCAGGGTGTGCCTAAATAAATGAAACACATTTGAATACAGTCAGTGAATTGCATCAACGTTAATTTCCTGTTTTGATTTGCACTATAATCATGCAAAGTGTTACCACTGAAGGAGCTGGGCAAAGGGTAAATACAGTTTTTGTGTTGTTTCTTATAGCTATATGTCAGTCTATGATCATTTCAAAAAATAGAAGCACTTTTTTTCTTTAAAAAAGAGGGGGCAAGTAAAGTTCTGAAACACACTTCACATGAGGCAGACTTTGAAATTATTTGAATTCTAAAATAATAAAGTTTTACCATAAAATATATATCTGTTTTTGCCATCCTCCAAGAACCCTTCCTGGTTTCCCTAGTAAGAAACGAAACGTTTTTCTCCAGGGCTCAGTTTTAAAGACTGTTACTATTCCATTCATCAGGTAAAACTGAGTGTCAGAGTTTTCATTTATATCTCTGTCAATATATTTAGAAAACCTAAGAAGCAAGCAATATCTTATTTACTTATTTATTCATTTGCATTTTGTCGCTATGCATTTTTTTGGTCTTTTTTCATATTGGATTTCTAGCAGAATGCTAGTATCTGATATTTCTATGAGCATATATTTTTCATAATTTTAATGACTGTCAAAGGAAAACCTTAGACATGTTTCTTAATTGTATTTATATTAGAACTCTCTCACAGTGGATAATTTTTTCTGGAATTGGATTGTCTTTGAGAGTTTTCTTATCAGTGTTCAAAGAGAGTCTGAGATAGGAGATATCTACTAAAAAAGGGTTTTATTTCACAGGAGCCTGGGGATCTGAGATTAGCTGTTGAATGATCATCACAGCAGAGCTTCATTCCCCTTTTTATTTAGGTGTTGTGTGTTTCTGTCATAGAAATTTTAAGTAGAAAGGAGTTCATGATCTCCTCCTAAGGAGTTTGTGATTCAAGTGAATTTTGGAAGCAATGAAAAAATAAAAAAGGGCCAAGTGAGTTTTTAATAGAGGATTACTCTCACAGAAGTCGACTATAATTCTCGTATATATAGGTTCCTGGACCATGGCTGAGTGAACAGATAATAGCCTGTTTAGAAGCATTTGCCTTTGTTCAGTGAAGGGCATTCTGTCCTCCCACCACTCAGGCTTTTTTTGTTCATCACGCCCACCAAATAAGAGTGATGCCAAGTCTGCAAATAGAAAGCAAAACCATTAACATATCAAGCATTTGCAAGATCAAAATACTGCATACGGTATGTGTGTTTTAATGAAATGTAGCAACAGAGGCAGCTGAAGTCTGCATTGTGTGAGTTTCCAAGATAAAAGTGCAATTTCAATGAGAAAAGAAACTTTTAACACTCAAAGTAAAAATTGCTTCTTACATTTAGTGCCAGTTAATTTCCCATGCTACAATCTATATCATTGCCAAACTACTTTTCTGAGTGAGTTGATGTGTGCCTTCCTCTGCTTGAATTTCCTTTTCCCTGGGGCAATCTACCTGTGATGGTCTGGTTCCTGCTATAAACTGTCTTGAAAGTTGGCCATTTCATTTCTTTGTAACCCATTCCTCTTGGGGACTGGGGTTTCTGATGGCCTTATCTGTTACCCCTTGGTTTTGCATTTCCTCCGTTGATGGCTGTGAAGTTAATGTTATTGATCATCATGGTAGCACAGCTCATCATCCTGAGGAAAATGAGGTTGCTGACTCCATTTCCTTTTGCCTAGCATGTGCATTGATGAACGCATATATTTCTTCCCTGTTCTTCAGTGTCTCCTTTCTTTGCTCTCTTTCCTGACACGTTTCTTATAGGGGAAGAAAAGTAAGATATCAAACATGAAAGGATAGGGGATTATGAAAGAAAGGGAAAATTGTAAGTTTTAAGAGTTTCATCATTTGTCCCAACGAAGAACAATATTAGTTTTCTATTGAATATATTTATTATTGCAGCCCCCATGGTAAAAAGGACCAAGTACATCTTAACTGGATTTCCACTAGGCTCTTGTAGGACTGCAAGAGAGATGTTGGCTGGAGAAGGAGCTGTGCTCCCCTGGCATTCGTTGAAAAAAAAAAAAACAAACTGGCCAACTTCAGTTTTTTGTGGTTTCAGAAAGAGGTTGTCAGTTCGGAACCAGGCAGAACCATCTCCTCTACCTCAAATGTCAATTGATCAGTATTCTAATCAGAGGAGTGATATCAGATTTCCAGATGTCACCCATTCTTGAGGAAAGGAGGCTACATAGTTGTATTGGTTATGAGGGATAATTAATTTCTCTGCCTATTGCAGGAAAAATGCCTTTCTTATTCTTTAGTCCCTAGTTCTTAAAACTGTAAGTTGCACATGGCATGCAAGGAGTAAAAATTTACAGAAAATTAATACTTCTCATTTTTTGAATTATTTCCAGAAATAAAGTTTCAAGTTAATTGTCACCAATTATCTTGCAGATGAATCATTCCATTTGTGCTGGTGAATCACCAAATTACTTATGAAACTTAGCATAATTTTTGATTCTGCAACACAGAGTAACAAAGTAGATGATGTTTGGAATGATTAACATGTATTTGTTTAAATTGCTTTTTTAATTCAAGAAAGTAATTATTACTTTTTATTCTTTTAAAACTAGCACACAACTCTTTGTGCAGATTTAGCTGTTGAATAAATATGAAAATAAGAATGACTTTATATGCTCTCGTCTCCAGCTTTTCCATGGTGGAACTGACAGGTGCAGTATGTTTTTAAAAGACGTCTCAAAGTTTCCGGTCTTGCTCCTTTCCCAAGGCCAATTGCTCAGCATATGTAGGGACTAGATGCTGCTTTCCTACATTGCAGGCCCAAGACCTGAACTCTGTTTTAGGGTTTTGATAATGCTGTGAGTTGTGGACTTGTGGTTACAAGCTTAGCTAGAGAGAAAAACTGGATTAAGAAACAGAGCATTCTTTTGTGGGGAGATATTTAAGGGACACACAAGCATATGTAATACTTAAATGCAAATATTATACATGCAAATTACATTATATGTTTAACATGAATATATTCCTCTTTTCTTTATAGTTTTACAAAGAAAAATCATGTACATATGTGTATGTGTGTGTTACAAATTTAGTAGAAGAACGAATCTCTGAAAAGATTTAGGAATGAAGTGTAGAATCTAGATATTTTAAAGACACTTAAAATAAACACACACAACTTGGGTAATTCCAGACTACCAGACTGAAATAAGACTTCCTGAGTTTTTGGAGACCTCTCTCAACCTTTTTAGGCCAGATTTCACATTGTTGTACGTGGATGTAGTGCCTAGAAATAGAAACTTTTCTTATTCCAAAAATTATGATTATAGACACCTTTAATCCAAGATTCTCCATCTGTAACATAAGAGGCAGCAGTGGCTTTACTTCCTTAGGAAGGTGGTTGTGTGAGTCAAGTTATAGCACCATATATGTAAGGCTCTCTGCACCTAATCTCTTAAGCTTGAGGGACCCACTTTTAGTGGAAGGTGCGTACTGAAGCAAGTGATGGTAATTCATTTATTATTGATTCAATGAAAGTTTTGTAAGTTGAAAACCACTTTTCAAGTGTATGGTCCTATTCTTCAAACAGTAAAGTAACAGTGCATTACAAAAAAATAACAACTAAAGAGTTAGTCAGATATGGACATGTTCAGTGCACAGTGTGGACCAAATCACTAAGTGGATTCTAACTCCCACATTTCCATATTCACTCACATATTTCATCTGTACTGCTGAGCCTTCAAGAAGTCACCTTCCTCTCTTCTTTTAGAGACTGTGTTCAAAATGAGTTCTACAAAGTGTCTTTCTAATGCGTAGCTGGTCCCTATTTAGTTATTAAAGTAGTCTGATGCTACTTCAGTGCTCTTAAATAGCTGAAATTTTTCTGAATTCCTTTTCATGTTCTATTTCCTCTACTCCCTCCCTGAAATGTCTTTCTATACAGGCACACACACTCTCTTTGTCTCTCTGTCTCCCTCTTGTCCTGTCTTTGTCTCCCAGTCTTTCTCCACTTGCTTCTCTGATTGAGTTTTCCCATTCTTCAGCTCACTGAATTCTTTGAATTTCTCTGTTTGCTCCTTTTCCCCCTCACCGCAAATACCCTTAAACACGCTATGGAGCTCCA
The DNA here is from genome assembly GCA_004027295.1 of Dolichotis patagonum. NCBI lineage: Eukaryota > Metazoa > Chordata > Mammalia > Rodentia > Caviidae > Dolichotis > Dolichotis patagonum. Next base: position 17,504 of record PVJX010030717.1, read on the forward strand.
CTACTGACATTTTTATCATATTTGTTTTTATGTTCATTAAAAACTTAATTATACACTTATCCCTTTAAATTACCAGTGTTTTATCCTCATTCTTTGCTAAAAATTTTCAAGGAATAACCGTAAGTGGCTCACATTTTAAAAATGGCTTTCCTTATTTTCTTAAATAATTGATTTAGAGTAACCCTATAAAACACTTTTAAACTTCAACTATCATTGTCTTAAATTTCCAGAGAGTGAGGCCTGAATGTTTTTATTTTTCCACATATCCAGGTACTTTAATATGTGTTGAAATAATAAATAAATGAGAGAAATGTAAAGAAAAAAAGAAATCAAACAAAGATCCCTTCAATAACATCAGCTTGGACTCTAGATTAAAGTGAAACATTTCCTAATACAGATTCATTTCTCTTGCAGTCTTATTAACTGACAGGTACTCAGTGTCAGAGTAGAATGAAAAGAGAAAAAGCCACTTAAATTTGAATTGTTTATAAATTCAAGGGAATTATACAGAGATTTCAAATATCATTTTTTCTCTTAATAAAGGCTGATGTTCAACTTCAAAGAGCAAAATCTATGAAATGGGGAAGACTGAAACCTTTCTTGTAATAATTTTTTCTAAACTGTATTAAAAGTCTGGCTGTGTTTCATAGAACTTGGGATGGCATATTTAAAACTAGTGGTGACTTTCTCTCATTAACAGAGAAAAACTATACTAACACTTTCTTTTCTCACCTAAAATCTATAAAAGAACAAAATAAAATTGAACGTTTTAATACTAAGAATTTAAAGCAATTTTGATTAAAACTAGAGGGAATACTATAAAAACCAGTGAGTTACAAAATCATCACATTGTATCAAATCATCAGCCTGCAAAAATTTCACTAACCCTTCTTTCTTCAAATTGTAACACAAGTACATAAACACCAGAATGCCCGCTAAAAATCATTTAATATTTTATTATTTAGTTTATACATATATAAAGTAGGAATAATAATAGTACCTACTTCATAATATTTGCTACATTAAATATATGTTAGGAGTCACAAAAAAATTGTGATACATAATTAGCTTGTGATAATTCTTTAGCTAACCTTAGCTTAATACTTGATTCTCAAAAGGGTAAAGGTCTAAGACAAGCAGTTGGCTAACAGGCTTTCAAAGAGTGAGTACACACACACACACACACACACACACAATGTGCATGCATACTATAGACCCAGCTTCCTTGAAAAATTAGGAAATCTTGTCATTTGTGACAGCATGGCTGAACCCAGAGGACTTTATATTATGTAAATACTGCCTGATTCACCTGTATATGGAATCTATAAAATTTGGAAGCATAAAAGTAGAATGATGATAGGGCTGGGTGGAAAAAATGGTGAAGATTCAGCAGATGTTGGTCAAAGTGTGCAAAATTTTGATTAAAAGAAATCTTAAAGAAGTCTACATTAATTATGGCAACCATATTTAGTAAAAATCATATAAATTGCTATAGGAATAGGTCTTAAATGTTCTCACCACAAAGAAATAATGATAAATATGTAAGCTAACACATGTTAGCTTGACTTAGCCAATCCACATTAGAAATAGTAAAACATCATGTTTATACAATAAGTATGTATAATTTTTTCCATTAAAATAAATATAAAAAGAAAGAGAAAACAAATTAAAATATGACAAAAGGAAAGGACTTATAACTCAAGATGTAGACCCATGTAGTCCAATATGATTTGTTAGTACTTTAATATTTCCCAAAGTCTCATTGCAACAGTAATTTTTTAAACTGCTTCTTTGTGTTTGCATATATATTATCGATAAGTATATGACTGTCTACTGTTAGGTTAAGTCATCTGCAAATTAAACTAGCAGCTACCATCCTCTGACCCTCCTTACAGTCTCAGCCAGCCTCTTCCCTGTCATGTTGGTTTAACACACCATGAGCTGGGCAAAACGTCTTGGCTTTTCATCAGGATAACAGCAGATCGCTGAGGGACCCAGCCTCCTACATCTGTGCTCCTGCATCTTTCTACTAACTTGTGACATTGAATAAGTTCTCTGACTTATCTCCATTTCAGCTTTTGTCTTAAAAATTGGTTTGATAAAAAGGGAATGGATCAAGAAATGGAAAGTGGGAAGTGAGGGTAGGGAAATGGGATGAGAAAAGGAGTTGAGATGCATTGTAGATGGATACCAATGGCCCTCAGGGGATGTAGACATTATGTACTGCACACATATGCTATTAAAAATTGGCTTGACTATATTATCTACTGCATAAAATTAATGAAAAAATTGGTATTTGATATTTGTGAAGGCTTGAACAGCATTTCATATTTATGTGTTACATAAGTATTCATTAATCAATAATAAAATATCCATTGTAAACAAACATTTCTGCATTAAAGCTCTCTATAAACAACTTTCTGGCAGGAGAGCATAACCTGTGCTTCACTGATTTTGACATATACAGTCAACATTTAGAGATGTTTGTGTGTGTGGAGAGCTTTGATTTGGATCTGAAATATCCTACAGAGTCTCATGTAGCAAAGTCTTTCTCCTATATCAGTGGCACTCTTGGTAGATAGAAGCGGGGCGTGGTGTTAGAAAGTCCAGTCCTTGCAGGGTGATATTGGACTCTCTCTCCTTCTCAGCCAACATGAGCTGAGCAGGAATTCCCTGTGTGCGTTCCTGATGAGATGCGTTGTGCCATGGTAGGCTCAGAGCAGAAAGGTCAAGTAACCGTGAACTGAAACTTCTGGAATCAGGAGCCAAAATAATTGTTTCTCCCTTGTAAGTTAATTATCTCTGATTTGGGGCACAGCAACAGAAATCTAGCACATCAAATCTTCATTTTAGGAGGCACTTTGTGTATCAGGGTCACAACTAGACTATTCAGATGAAAAGGAGATTAAGAAGAAAAGACTGAAATTATTCTTCGAGTAGCGATCACCTTCCCTTTTCATGACCCTGCAGAAGAAGGTAGGACACAGCTCTTAGGTTTGAAGGTTATGGATGTCATGTCAAGGACTAGGAATTATGTTAAAATTTATTAAAAACCTTGATGAAAACCTTTCTTTCTGGTTTGGACTGAGAGTGAGTTTTGTCTGCTTCTCATGGTATATTTTACTTTGTCATAAAACTCCACATCGTCCTGATCATCTTCTTCTTAATTTATAGGACCCAGAATCCTAGGGTGCTTGTGAAACTTTGAACATGTGCTTTCGATTCACTCCTCAGGGACCTCTTTTTCCCTCTAGACCTCCCTCCCTCCACCATTCCCCTCACTTTTGTTGCTCCTTAGGCCAGAGCTAAGGGAATCTAAATTCCCATGGACACCAAACGATGAGAAGTGAGGCAGAAAAGGAGAAGTACAATGATTTCTTTGACGCTTGCAGCCTAATTTATTTTACTCTACTTTCCCTAAGTTAATTTAGGCTCTTGATACATTTTTCAATGTTTATTTTCAAAATACATCCATTTTCATAAATACAAACAGAAGTAGAGTCATAATTACTTTTGAGTCTCAAAATAATTTAGTTTAATTCAAAGTAAGAAATAAATGTATTTGGTTGGAAAAAACCTAATGAATGCATTCAGATTATGAAAAGAATATTATCCCAGTTCAAAGGCATTTTGTTTCTCAGAAATTGCATAGCATTTGAATTTTTGAGAAGTTACTATATTAAGTAAGTATCCATTTGCTGAGTGTAAAGATGGCAGATTTTGCCGAGAGTCAATACTAGATCTAGGTCACTGTAATAGCTATTGCTCACATCTCCTAGAGGGTTTATCCTTGGAAAGCCCTCTTCTGCAAGTGGTTCAGTCCTGCTTTCATTCAGTCCACACGATTAACTGGAGGAAGCAATAGGTTACACTGCTTAAGAGAGCAGTTGATCTTATTAGAGAAAAAGAAAAAAAATTTTCTAAATGAAGTGTTACATATACAAAAGAGAGTTGAATAAATAAAGTTTTATAAACTAAAAGGGGTGTGTGTGTGTGTGTGTGCTAAGTTTATATTTTTTTAGAAACAAGCTAGGTTAAATTGGTGACACTTCCTTTCCCTGGACCATTCAGCAAGATGAAAAAAGCCAAAGGCAAATAATGTGACTGCCAATAAATGGTGGAATGGCACTTGTTTTTGTGGTCTTATTTTCAAGAAAATTTACAAGACATTTACAGTTAAATGATTAAGAGTAGGATCATGAGCAATATTAAGTGGGGGAGAATCCCAAATGGGAGAATAAAGAACCAGTAATAAAACTGGCCAAGATGGTACTCGGCATGGTGGTTATCAATTACTTAGTGCTACT
>PVJX010030718.1:0-21810 GCA_004027295.1 Dolichotis patagonum
TCTACTTTACATGTTTTAACTTTGTAATTTGAACAACTATTTCCAAGAAGTCAGTATGTAATTAGTCAAGTAATAATTTCTTAGGTTTTATTGTTGTTGTACTTTTCCTTTTTTCCTTGGAATACTGTATTGTTGCTACCCTTTATTCTGTTTTATTTTGTTTTGTTTTTTCCTCTTTAAATAAAATTATAAAAAAAATAAAAAAATAAAATGTTCTTTCCCCAAGTGACAAGAAAAAGGCATGACCCTCACTCATTTTATACAAAGGAAGGTGTGAAACTTGTAGAGCATCAAACAAAGGAACATTTTGAAAATGCATAGCTTTTGAGGCAATTTCATGTAAAAGCAAACCAGACAGCTTCCATGAAGAACTACTGATAGACACAAATGTTTACCTGTACATAGTATTTCTGAGAAGCGATTGAATCTCATGAGTGAACATTTCACATTTTAAATTCAAGACTGAAAGTGGGTCTTTGTCCACTTATGAGGAAAGAAGATTCTGGGATGATGAGTGTTTGAGCTCTTCCAGGAACTGGTTGTGTCACCTACCATGCAGACAGGCACAACCCTGGGTGATAATATGCAATTATCTCACCTCATATACACATCATTTTATTCTTATCCAAAACTCTGTTTTTCCACAGAAAAACCAGTTTACGGTGATCTAGATGAAGCCAGGACCTTCCAAGGCCAGTTGTCGTTTCCCTTTGAATGTGTTTAAACTAAGACTTATTGCTTCACTAGATCAGTGTTATTTGTGATTCATTCCAATCTGCTCTTTACTTGGAGAGCTGCGATATTCTCTATGATGCTAACCTTAAACTTAATGACTTCCAATTTACTACTAGTTGCCAATTATGGCTTTCCTTCCATACCTTGCTCTAAATTACTCTTCCAATTCCTGAAAATGTTATTGTTTTGTTAAAATGATAACATGCTCACTGTAAAAGTTAAAAGAAAATGAGAAAGTATAAAAGAGAAGGACAAAAATATCCTAGATTCTACCACTGAAAAATAAATGTTAGCATTTGGTGGCTGATTACATAAATTTCCATTTAGTATCTAGGAGTTAAGGGATTTGTGGCAAAAGACAATGTAGTCTAGCTTACCTCATAGTCTTTAATAGAAAGTTTCATAAGTTAGAAAGTTTTACTAGGTAACAGCTTTCATTAGACAAAAAAAAAGGGGAAAAATTTATTGATGTGCCAGGCCTGGGGCCAAGAGATTGGAATAAACAGATGAATGCCCAACTCACCTGCCTCTCCTTCTCTGCCTTCAAGAAATTTACTGACAGACAAATAAACAAATCACTGCTAGGCAGGAAGACATTACAGTCTACTAAAATGAGCAGCATTAATGCAAAGCTGTGAAACAGCACAGTATATTTAGAGAAAAGAGGAAGAGGAAGCAGCCATCCTCTTTGGGATGTCCTAGCAAATCTCCTTCCTTTGCAAGGCTCTTCTCTATCCCCACCTGCCGGAATCTTCTTTCTGCGCAACACTTACTTCATTAGGAGACTCAATACTAACTTGGAACTCAGTTATTCTAAGATAACCAAAGAGAATCTAGGAAGCTAGCGAGTACACAAAATACTCAGAACATATGCAGCTTTTATAGCTAGGCTATTTGATGGTAACATTAACTTTTGCAAATTTGCAAATATAGATGTCTTAAACCACTCCAGTAGATGGAAAGCAGGCAAGCCACAGGTGAAGATTACATATGTAGATAAGTGAATTGCTCGCTGTCCAGTAGTGTGTGTAATTTATTGTAATCACAAAGCAATGGACTGAGAAGCTTAAGCTTATTTTTTTATCTGGTGTGTATAGGTATGTGAGTGTGTGCCATACTTTATACCTTTCGGCTCAGATGTATTCAGTAGTTTAGTGTTCTCAGAAATAAGCCATTTCACATGCTTGGACCACAACCCAGGAATCCCTTCAGGAGCTTGTTTGTTCTCTCTCTCTCTCTCTCTCTCTCTCTCTCTCTCTTTCTGTCTCTCATTCTCTTTCTTTCCTTCCTTCCTTTATTTTTTGAGACAGCATCTTGCCATGTAGTATAGACCTACCTTGAACTTGCTTATGTAGCCCAGGCTAGCCTTGAACTCAAGGCAACACTCTTGCCTCAGCCACCTGAATGCTAGGATTACAGGTATGTGCCACCATGCCTGGTCTTGATTTCCTTTTGAGGTAAATGAACTTTTTTTGTGTGGATTTTATGTCATTTTGGTCCTTTAGGAAATATCTGTTCCTTTCATTTCCCCTATTCCTTTAGGAAATACATATTCCTTTAGGAGTTTGATTCCCAATACCAAATATTCCTTTAGATCCTTTAGGAAATATCTATTCCTTTCATTTTCCCCTAAGTCTGTGCTTTTCCTCTTTTTTCACTGTCCATCATCTCTTTCTCTAAGGTTCTTACAGGCAGATTGCCATTAACTGGAAAATTTTTCTAGGTCTTCCCTTACATCTGGGAAAAGAAGATTTGTATAACTGTTTCCTCTAAAGTCTTAAAGACATTACTTATACAAATATTTTAGTTATATTGATTTCTCTTTTGATGCATGGTTATTCTTAAGATTGATTTTTTTAAAGAAAAATGTTTGAATTGTATGCATTTTTCATTCAAAATGAAAATATATGTTGGTGCACAAAATATGTTTAATGCACATATTAATTATTTATAAATTTGAATCATAGGCATCTGAAAGCAAGTATTCAAGCCTTTCAGGGCTAAGTGGTTTTTAAATTACATCTGTCAGCATTCTTGTCATTCTGCTGGGTTAGAGTCTTTTTCTAAGAAAAATTCATGATACAAATAAAACCATTCAAAAATTTCATATATATATTCATATATATGTTAGTGTCTAGTGTTACTTGTTTTTGATGTAAAATATAACATATCCTTTAACTTTTATATTTTATTTATGTATTGTGTTTTTCAAATCTGGTTTACATCTATAATCAGGGATTTTTTTTTAAAGGTTTGAATAGTAACTTACGGTTTTGTAAATTAGTATAACTTTCATTTTCTCATTAGTAACAGAGAACTCATGATAGGGTTGTTGCAGAGTCATAGAGTTGTCATGACATTAAATGAATAACATATATAATGACAGCAACAAATAACACTACTTAAGTAGTTTTTTTGTGCCAGTCACTATTTCAAGTGCTTTACATGTATGATTAGCTCATTTATTCTTCCTTCCAACTCTATGTGGTAAATACTATGATTAGCATCTCCCTCTCTGTACAGATAAGGAAACCAAGGCACAGAACTGAGTCTTGTTCCTAGGTTACACAGAGAACAAATGGTAAAACTGGGATTAAAGTTCAGGCAGATAGATTTCTGAGCCTCCGCTCTTTTTTTTTTAAATTTAAAAGAAAAAATACAGAAAAGAAAAACAAAAATCAAAAGAGACAAACAAACAAACAAACAATAACAATATAGGCTTTCAAAAGAGCCTCCACTGTTATCCACCGTGCTAAACTGCCTCTTAAGGAAAACAGTACTTAAAAGAACCATTTTGGATTAGCAGGAATTTTTATAAACATTGAAAAGTAAAGTCCAGAGCCTACGAAATGAATGTTTTTAGTTACTGGAGCTCAGTGTGGTTTGGCTAACTCACCTTCAATCCTTAACAGCTGCTCTTTTAAATATGCTTTTCCAGTCCTTACCTCCTCCTTTTCTTGGCTGCCTTTAAATCGCTGACTTCAGGTAAAAGTGCACCAGTGGAAGAAACATAAGATTTTTGAATCAGAAATGGCTCAGCTCTTTTACTGCCTTTGTGAACTTAAACAAGTCACATGTCTCTGTTGTCTGGTGTGCAAAATGGTGGTAATATCTGCTCAAGTTCTACAACAGCGAGCATCAAATAATTAAACATCAAAGCACAGAGAAGGGCAATGAGGAAACTCAGACCATGAGCACAGAATGTAATGCATACTGTCTAGGACTGAGACACCTATCAAAGGCTCCAAGGCTAAGTAAGAGTCTTGCTGGTTTCCTGAAAGGACAGAAATTAAGATATGTGTTATTTTTTTTGGTATTGGGAATCAAACTCTGAACTTTCCACTTTCCAGGGAGGCACTTATGCCAGTGAGCTATATCCCTGTCCCATGAGGATAGAAATTAAGAATCCCACTGAATATCACTACTTTGTTGCTTATATATTTATGCTTGAAGCTTTCACTATAGAAAATTGTGTATCATTCTTATTCTGTAACCCATATAATTCTTAATTTTATTTTATTTTTTGGTCCCAGGAATTGAACTCAAGACCTTGTGCTTGCCAGGCAAGTGCTGTGCCACTGGGCTAAATCCCTGGCCCTAATTCTTAATTTTAAATTAAGTCAAAACATAAACAACTCTAAAGTTTCTTACAAATATTTATAATTTGTACTTTTAGTAAAAATTCCTTCATATAAATGATAGGAACAAACAACATAGGTAATAGACAGTACTATTTGTGGAATACCAGTATATAGGGAACAGTGAAGTCTTTGGAAATCAAGAAATGCAAAACAGAAAATATGTGTTCCTTATATGAAAATACTCATGTCCAGTAAGGGACATATTCATTGTTGATGATATGTAAACTGGATTATAAGCCTGTTGGAAGGTCATTTTTGATATATAACAAGTACCTTACGTATGTATATGTATTTTAAGAGAGTTTCAGTTTCTATAATCTAGCTTCAAGAAATATGAATTACAGAAAAAGATTGTAAGCCTTTTTTTTTTTTTTTTTTTTTGTGCCGGGGATGGAACTCATGACCTCACGTTTGCCAAGCAGGGACTCACGCCACTGAGCTAAACCTCTGACCCCAGAAAAAGATTTAGTATAAAACTGTTCATCGTGATGTTATTTACAATAAAAGTAAGTTAGAAACAACCTACTGTTTCTCTATAAACTAGGAATATAAGTAAACAAAATGTTTCTTACAAATAATTTTGTAAGAGTCTCAGCTATTTAAAATTATGCTTATAAGTAGTTTATAATGTTATAGGGAAACACATGTGAACAAAAAGTAGATGCACTATATATAAAGTGTGATCACAGCTAAGCATAAGATAGTTGTATGAATACAACAATTTGGAATAAATATACCAGAATGCTAATGATGGTTATTGGGGAGGTTGTGATGGGGGAGATTTTTTTTTTTCTGTTTTCTACTTTGTTATATTTTTCAATTTTTTTCACTGTAAGCAAATGTTATTTTACAGTATTAAAAAACAGAGCAAACTTGATATGAATAGAGTTTCTGTTGCTAGTCTGGGCATTTGTGGAATGTTTAGTAAGGCAGCTTCCATTCAGGGGTGCTGTTATACTGCACCACGGGGTTTCTGTGAGAATTACTCTTCTGTGTGGAGTGGTGGCCAGTACATATTGCCATACATTAAGGAAGTATTACAAGAAATTTCAATTTACAACCTTACATAAGAGCTAGGAAGACATTTTTCAAACATTTTTTTTAAACATTTCCTTAATTTATGCAATTTCTTTAACTAGCCAGCTTTCCCATGCATTTGAAATTTTGTTTACTTAGCATACAATTTTTCTTTTGTTTGTATTGGTAGAAGTAAGATACATAGTATGTGCTGGAAACTTTATCAAGAACACATCAGGAAAGAAAACCAAAATATAATCCAGTCAAGTTATTTTAAAAGGATAAAATTCTCCTCTTATTTTGGTGGTAATAAGTATGGTCATGTTTTACTCAGGACCATTTTGGTTAACACTTGTCCTGAAATACTTAATAAAAGTGCCCTTCCCTCTCAGAATTGTTCTGCTCAGACAGCTGTTGTATGTAACTCCAGCAACATCAGATATGGAGATGGAGGTGGGAAGGGTGAAGGGTAGAGCCGGGTACCCTCTCTTGGGTGGAGGTGTGACTGGAGTATGGGAGGGTGGAGGCAGTTGGCTTCTAGTAGACAGTGTGTAAAGCAGGAGGTGGCAGCTGCACTGGAATGTACAGAAAGTACCCCCCTGCTGGTAAACCCCTGGGCTGTATTACTTGGTCTAATCAGTCGTATATCTATTACTTGTTAGTGATTCCAGAAGCATTGGCTCTACTGGAAGGTGGAAAAGAAAATTTATCTAGTTGATTTAAGATACCCAACACATACTTACCCCAGGATATCTTTTCCACAAGATCACACTTTATATAAAGTGCATCCTTTTTGTTCACATGTGTTTCCCTGTACCATTATAAACTACTTGTGAACAAAGTGCAAAATTTGGAGCTCAGCATTTCCACTATTAGAGTTACTACAATGAAATAGTCTTGAAATAATGAAAATTGTGTCTAGTGAGAATGGCACAAAAGTGCAGGGCAAATGACACTCTTAAGGAGTTAAAGGTTTCTCATGCTGACACTGCTTATCCTTACTGAGCCACTCTGGGTAAGGGCATTTAACACTCAGTCTCTTCAGTAATAAAAAGAGGGAAATAAAACTTATTCTACGTATCTCATGGTCTTATAGTATGAATAAAATGGTTACAATCTGTGAAAATGCTCTATAAATGAGGAACACACAGCAAATATCACACACACTGTTAGTATTATGAAGTTACTGAGATAAAGCTACTGTTAGTTTAGCTAACAGTATTGCATTGACACGCAGTGAGTAAGACCTGAGGAAGATGATGCACATTGTCTAAATGTTGATGGTAGGTTACAGGGAGGAGAGGCCTGAAGCCAGGCTCGCTGGTCCCTGGGGCCACAGAGAACTTTCTAGGACAAAACACATTAGCGAGTACCACTCCAAGAGTCTGAAATTCAGTTGCCATCCATAGCCCAGAATAAGTCATTTGGAGAGGGGGCAGTGATGAACATGATGCAGAGCAGGCAAGAGTGGGATGGTTATGAAATGACAGAACTCTTGGTTTGATAATGTTTTTTTCAGCGCTGGCCTTGCTAGGAAATTAAAGGCTGAAATGACTTTCTGGTATTTTTGTAACTCACCCAATCCACTTCCTCTCAATTCTGGAAAATAAACTCCATATGGGTAAAGATTGTGTCCCTTCCTGGCTATAGTACCAAATAAAAATTACATAAGGTGTATCATTTGCCAGTGTCAACTTTTTTCCTCATTCATGCCTGTGATTTAAAGTTGATTAAGTTTTGTCACTGCAGTTCTGGAGCTATTTAAGCAGACAGTTAGACCAAATTTAGGGTACAGGGACTTGATCTAGACCACATAATGGTGGCCTGCACTTGGGCAATTGTTACTTTCACTACTGACCTTGATTCTTTACTGGTGACTTGTCAAGTTCTGTTGACAAGTTCTAATATTTTATTGTAGTCTTCAAGTTCTAGGATTGCCTTACCAAGAACAGAATTACTTTTAAAGTTACATTAAATGATTACATCTCAAATAAAATGGTAACAGGAGAGTCTTTTAGTTCTCCAGAGTTCATTGCTATCCTTTGGGCTCTGTAAAATGATGATACAGATAATAGAGTTCAGTGATTGATTTTGTTAATTTTTCTGTTAATTTGCCTGAAGCTTTTTTGGATGGGAAATGATTTAACTGTATTTTGTGTGCTTTCTCTTTTATGTTATTATTTAATCATCTACAAGATAATTAGACTCGTCAGTTCAGTGGGAGAAATGTTTGTTGAGTTCCTCCTATATGCAGATATTAGAGTTGAGTGTGTGAAGATAAAACAAATATTACCTATTAGTCTCTGGTGAAATAGATGATGCCAAAATGTGTAATACGCATGTTTGTATATGCAGATATTAGAGTTGAGTGTGTGAAGATAAAACAAATATTACCTATTAGTCTCTGGTGAAATAGATGATACCAGAAATGTGTAATATGCGTGTTTGTATAAATTAGTGTATATGAGGATGTGTTGTCAAGATGCTTTTGAGAGAAATTAATGGAATACCTGATTTAAAGTGTGGACATATTTAGTATCTTACAAATAAAAAAATTGGAGATAAGTGTAACTATGGTGCCTAATCACTGACAGGGTGAAATTATGGTTCTAGTTCTGCTTCTCTGTACCTTATCTTTCACATTTCAACGAGGAAAGGAGGATAATTAAAAGGGTGAATACAAACAAAATTGGGGTCTGCCAGCATGGAAGAAGTGTGTGTATGACATGTGTGTGTGTTTACGTGTGAGTGTGTGAGTCGGGTACTTAACTGTCACATCCAAATAAAAACTTTGGAATATTTATAGTTTGATTTTGCCTGAAAAATACAATGATTTAATGATACTAAAGCCTGCAAAGGAGTAAAACAGAGAAACATGCTAGATTTACTATATGGTAGCTCGTTTTTGTTTGTTTGTATGTTTGCGGTACTGGGGAGTGAACTCATGACCTCACGCTTGGCAGGCAGGCGCTTACACCACTGAGCTAAATCCCTGGCTCTTAGGCTTACTATATGGCATGACTTTATAGAAGTAAGCTATTGTTTAGTTAAATATATAAATGCAAAATGTGTTAATTAAAAAATACAAGCAGCAGAGGCAGACCACCGGTAAGATGTTAGGTGTCCTCACATTTCTGTACCTTGACAAACAAAGGCTTGGGTGTATGCATGTGTACACACATTTACCAACACTGTCCAGAAAGTCTCAATATCTTTTGGTCTTGGGCTGGGCCCACCAGACCAGAGAACTGGAGGAAAATATTACTGTGTGCTACTTTATTTGGGAAGCACAAGTGAGGTTGATGGGGTAAGTTAAAAAAAACGGAAGTGAGGCAAGAAAAATGCACAACAATGTGATGTGATGTGCAACCTCTCTGGCCATTTCACAATGGGTCTGGCAAAGACACAGCAGATGTGTCGACTTGCATTCAGGACTCCTCAGGCAAAGCTTCACATAGTAGCTTTTCTTAGGAGTCCACCCAGGGACAGAGGGAAGGGGTTTTTCTTCTCACATCCTTCCTGCCTTTCATTTCTCATTGGTCACTTCACCCCAGCGGGAGTAACTCCCTTGGCAGCCACTCAGGAAGCCAGTTTCCCTGCTCCATAGTAGTGTGGCACTTCATGGTAGTGTCATGGTAGTGAGACAAGTGACACTGCTTTCCCTGACAAGTGTTCATTGATAAGAAAAACAGTTACACATGAGAAATTGTGCATGTTTTGTACTCCAAAACCTCAGGTTTCAGGCACACTGTGGAGGAAATATTTCTGTCTTGTGTTTTCTTCTGGTTTGTGCCTGGACATCTTGACAGTTTTAAACTGAATGATTGCTTATGGGGAGCAATAGGAGCTCATCTGCTTTTCTTAGTTCCTAGGCAGCAATTTCTCCTCAGTCTCCAACACCCTGCTAAGCCTCTGAGATTCACTCTGCTACCCTCCCCCTATTTGCCCTCAAACAGTTAACTATGAGATTTCAGAAATCTGCAAATTTACCTGATTTTAAGAAATCCTCTTACTTTATTTTAGAAGTCAACTCAACTCAGACAATAACTTTATTACAAATATAAGATATACTTTATCCTAGTGTTTTGCTTTTGTTTTTTTTTTCAGAGAAGCTTAATAATACATGGTTAAAAAGCAAACACTGCATGAAACTATTTAAAAATATTCAGAAAAAAATAGAAAAGACAAATTTAGTAATGTAAGCTAGCCCCACAAATGTTGAGCAAACCAAAGAAAGCTTCCTGTATCATAAAAAAAATCAGATCTGAACACTGAGACCTAGTCAGTATACTAGGTAAACAAATTATAACATTAATCTTTTAGTTATGATATTCTAATATTGGGATATGTTTCGTGATTTTTTAAGTGGTAAAACAATTTTACAAATTGTAAACAGTATTTTCTAGAGTCGGGCATTGTCTAAAATTGAGGTAGACCTAGGATTTCCGTATTACTGCAGTCTTGGAATAAACATTTAGGGCTGTTGGATGTTTCAAATGCTGCTCCTTCATTAATCAAAACTGTATAAAACCAAATATCATCCTTCCCATCAGCACATGTACATATCATACCAACTCAAACCTAGAGAATGCAATATTTCAGTTCGCTTGTGTAGCAGTGTTGAGGGCACATGTATAATTTCTAACTCGTATGTTTTCTAAAATGTTGAAAATAGTTCAGTGAGTCCTATTACCACCTCTGACCCCAGGTTGGAGCTGTTACCTCAGGCAGGGTTGACAGGAATTCTCAGATGGTAATAGTGTTATGATCTTGTACCCTGCCTAATCATAGAGGCTGTTTAATATCTATAGCTTCTCAAGGTGACTTTAGAAAGGCAATTACACAACTATTATTCAATTGCAGAGTCACTGGCAGAAAACAGAAGAGCATGAGGTTGGGTATTTATTTCTGTGGTTCCTCTCTTGCTCAGTCTCCTATCAGAAAGTGACACCTCCTGTCAGGCAGCACTCTCCAATCACCTCTCTGTTTGCTACTTCAAGTAGCTGCTTCTTTCCTTAAACAATTTCTAAAGGCTGGCTTTAAAGATTATATTTGGTTGCTTCCGATTGTCTTCTATCGAGAACAGTGCTGCAATGAATAACTGTATTTATGAAAATTTCCTCTTGATTAGGGCTCGAAGGATTGTTGTGATATTAAATGAACTAATTTGGAAATATAGGAAGTGGACTTTCAGAAAATGGAATCATAAAACTATGAATGAAGTTAATGTTAGTGACAAAATCTAGAGTCTGACTATGTATGGTTGAAGTACAGCTGAGGACCAGATCATACAAGTGAAGATGTTAAAAAAAAACTGAGAGACTATAGTGTTGAGAGGATACTGGCAATATTTATAAAAACTACCAAGAATTAAGACTAAAGAGAGACTACTGGGACCATGAATTCATAATGGCTGATTTTGCATCCTTCCTTAAGTGATAAATGGAGGCTTGGGATTATGATATCACCCTTTTGAGACTTCCCATTAACTCTTGGGATGGGCCATCTCTCCCACCCACTAAGACTAAACTAAAACTCCTAAAATGAGTAAGAACACTCCAGAGTAAGATCCTTCTTAGCATAAGATTGTCTTTGCCCTCTTGAGATATCCCAGGATTATCCACTGTCTACTGAGTCACTGATCTCTAAATCTTCCACTAGCTCCTCCTATCATTGTATACACACAATAAACAGTGGCTGGTTTGCAGTATTTGGGTCTTTGCCTGTCCTGAGACATTGACCTCCCAGCTCCCCATCATTCATTACTAAATTTGTCTCTGCTTCTTTTTTCATCCTTTTTCTGTACCCCTCATACAGGCAGTTGGGGATCTTGGCCAAGTTCCCAATGAGTGACCAGAGCTAATACTGAAAAATCAGAAAGACTGGCCCAGGTGTTAATAGATGACAGGAATACTTAATCTGGTAACATGAGACTTACAGCTGGGGAATTTTAGGGAGAGGAGTGAGAAAAGTCTGAAAATACATGAGGACTGGGTGTACGGGCCCAAATATACAAAAATTCTGAGAGAAAAAAAATCCCCAGCCATCTTCCAGTGGTACTGATGGATACACGTGAAGCAGTTTTCTCAAGGGATAGGCAGTTTACTATAGTGAGAGGTGAATGAAATGTTCAAAAAAGAGGTTGAGGATATAGTGAATTTGATGGATAATAGATAAGTTCCAGAGGACTAAAAATAAAAAAAGATTATAATTGTAGTGTTAACACTATCACTAATTAATGATACAGTGTTCTCGGGCAGTTCTTTTGCTCTGGTTTTACAAATATCTTTCCTTGCCTTCACCTTTTATTGTTTTCTTAAGGGCTAATGGAAGCATACTACCTGGTCTTTTTCATGTTTAAAACTTTTAGTTGCCTTGACAGATAGTTTGGGCAGACATAAAGACTTTGTGACAATTCCTCTATGTGAATATTCTGCATTTTGTTTTAATGTCTTCTTGGAATAAACACTGCAGAAATCTAATTTTATATTTTTCTTTTATTAAGTGGCTTATTTCCAATCTCTGTAAAAGATTATCATTTTTCCCCTGTAGTCATCAGATATACTAGGTAAAATGTATCTCACATACAGTACCTTCTTTCAATAAAGATATATACTTTTTTTAAAGTTGTGGAAAGTTTAATTCAGTTATATCTTTAAACATTATTTCTTGTTCCATTATTTTGGATCTTTTCCTTAAGGACATCAATTTTAAATTTTAAAGGGGGATCTAGGGGTACAGCTCAGTGGTACAGCACCTGCCTGGCAAGCACAAGGTCTTGAGTTTGATTTTTGGTATCCCCACCCAAAAATAAATTTAAAGGAACTCCTTTGTCTGTATTTATTCTGTATTGTCTTAGTTACTTTCTTTCTTTTTTTTTTTTTGAAGAGAATAAAAGCAAACAAAATAGAATAGAGTCAATCAAAAGAGAACAATGAATGTGATATAGGACTTCAAAACAAGATTAAAAGGAAATCAACAATGGCTACAATAATGCCTCTTGTTATCTTCAAAATAGCTGCCCATACCATCAGAAATAATAAAATCAAACAAAACAGAACAGAGTAAAATCAACCAAAACAAAACAATGAAAGTAATACAGGGTTTCAAAACAAGATAACAGGAAATTAATAATGGCTACCATAATATATATTTTATTATTTTTTAAATAGCTGATCATGCCATCAAATATAATAAAATCAAACAAAACAAAACAGAATAAAATCAAACAATGAACAATGAAAACAATACAGGGCTCCAAAACAAGGTAATAGATTAACAGTGGCCACTGCCTTCCCTTTTTATACATTTTTTTCTCCTTTCACTTTCACAATATCTATGACAACAGGATGTTCACCCATCTGACTCTGAACCATTTCACCCCTGAGCATGATCTCAGGTTGTATCCATTTACCCACAAGAGCCTCAAGGTTATCTTTCTTTATTGCTGAGTAGCTTTCAATTGTATAAAAATGCCATACCTTTCTTATCCATTCTGCGGATGATGGGTAAGCTACCTCTACATTTTTCTGGTTCCCTGTCACATGGAGCATTGTTTTCTCTCCTTTGACTTTCAGTCTATGACTTTCCTTTTGAGTTAAATGTATTTCTTGTATAAAGCATACTGATGGATCCTGTTTCCTGATCCACTCTGCCTGTGTTTCTTATTATTGGTGAATCAAGGCCATCTACATTAATGGTTATGGCCAACATGCGTTACTTTGTCTCTGCCTTGCTATTTTCCTGTTGTTGGCTGTATACTTTCCCCCTTCACTCAACTGCTTGCCCTGCTTGGTGATCTCTCTCTGCTGCTGTTCCTGGAATCATCGTCATTTTTATCTCTTTCTAGAATGTCTTTCGTTATTCTTGTAGGGTTGGTTGGGTAGTAATGAATTCCTTCAGTTGTTCTTTGTCATGGAACTATCTTGCTTCTCCATTAATTTGAAAGATGAATTTTGCAGGGTTGGAAGTTGTTTTCTTTCAGGACTTCACTCCAAGCTCTTTTTGACTTGATGGTTTGTGTTGAGAAGTCTGTCGTGATTCTGATGGGTTTTCCTTTGTAGTGTTCTGTTTCTTTTCTCTAACAGCTTTTAATATTCTGTTCTTGTGCTGAATTTCTGCAATCTTGATTATTATATGTCTAGGTGTAGATTTATTTTGATTATGGCTAGTAGGAATTCTATATTCCTCACTTATATGTATGTCAGGTCCTTTCCCCATATTTGGGAAGTTTTCTGCTATTACTTCTGTAAATAGACTTTTAATGTCATTTGTGCATTTTTGCTGACACCTATCATTCTTAAATTATTTTTCTTTGCATCATCTTGCAGCCATTGAATTGTTATTTCCTCATTCTTTGTTATTTTTGAGATCTTTCTTATTGTCATCACAAGTTGCAAACTTGTCCTCAAGGTCTGAGAGTCTATCTTCAGTTTCTTTCAAGCAGTTTTGGCAGCTTTCAATGGAGTTTTTAATTTCCTGGATATCTCTTGGAATCTGTTTTATGCACTTGAAATATTTCTTTTATTGTTCATTTGAGGTTTCCCTCATTTTCCTATACTCCTCTATTTTTTAAAATCTATGTCTTCTTTAAAGATGCTTAGCAATTCTTTTATTGTTTTTCATTTCTTCTTTTACGTGAGATAGCATTTCTGTTCTAATTTGTTTTATTACCTCATGAAGCTATTTCTTTACTTCAGTTGCCATCACTTCAGAAGCTTCAAGTGTGTGGCTCCCAATCTCTGCTGTGTTTACATCTCCTGGACTTGCTCTGCATTGGTTGGAGGCCAGAGACTGCCTTTTCCTTCTTCATCTTGATATTTTTGTGGGTTCTTCCAAACAAGTGGGTATTGGGTTCTCAGGCACTTCCCATGTTGGCTACAATTTCTCTGAAGCATGACTGGCAGGTTCTCCTGGCCAGTGCTGGCTATGGGTATCTGATGGTGGTCATTTGCTGTGCTGGTGTGGGGCTGTCTGCTGCTTTTCCCAGCTCACACTGCCTGCAAATGGGAAGCATCCCAAATGGTGGCTGGTATGGGCCTGAAGAACAACATTTCTGATATTGCTTTACTTCTGAGACCTTGCTAGAGATTTCCAATGATGAACTGTGTGTTTCATGCTGCATTTACCAGTGAGCCCCTGTCCTGACTGATGAGGTATGTTCTCTCCCCCTGCAGGCACAGAGTGCACAAAATGTTTCCCAAGCCCAGCAGGGGATCTGTCTTGGTTACTTTCTTACTGCTGGGGGAAAATGTCTATCACCAGCAAGTTAAAGGAGGAACAGTTAGTTTTAGCTCACAGATTGTACAGGTTTCAGTTCATACTCTGTTGGTTCCAAGGCAGGGTGGCATACTAAAATGTCATGGGAATGGAGAAAGAGCTCATGGCGTGGCCACAGAAGGCAGAAAAGATTAAAGGAGGAGCAGGGATCTGTAATACCCTTCCAAGCCACTCCCATAGTGACCTGCCTCTTCCCACCAGTTTTTACTTCCCTCAAATCACACCCAGCTCTAAATCCATCAGCAAACGAATCCAGTATTACACAACCATAATCCAGTCACTTCCCCAAAGCCCCACATATGAGCACAAGAAACTTTGGGGAGACATCTAGATATAAAATATAACAGGTGTATGTGGTTTTTGAACATTTTGTTTTTACTAAATTTCCATTTCATATTGCTTGTTTTTCTCATTTCTTTCCTCTATATTTTTATCTTTTCTTTGACAATGCTCTCCTAATTTTTTCTTTTCTGTGATGGTTTTATTTTTCTACTACTTGTTTTTTGAATGTTTCCATCTTGCATTTCATTACTTCCTATTTTGTCTTTATATCTTCATTGAATTCTTACATTTACATATATGGCTTTATTTTAATACAGGCAATTGCCTCATTATTTTTTCCTAATTTAGAGAAAGACATTGTTTCAAATCTATTCTTTCTGCCATAAAGGTATTGTATTGGTGAAATATTTCTCACATGGTGTTTTGCTCCTCTCCTCAAAAAATTTTCTATGATTTCTTAATTACATCTTCAATTTCATTGACTGATACTGATTTATTTAGAATTTTTATACCTTTTTGGTTGTTTTGGTAACTCATATGAATCTAGGTATTTGTCCATTTCTTCTGCACTTTCTATCTTATTAGAATACAAGTTCTCAAAGTAGCTATAGAAGATCTTCTGGATTTCTTCAGGATCTGTTGTGCTTTCAGCTTTTTCTCTCCTAATTGCATTAATTTGAGTCTTTTCTTTCCTTTTTAAAATAAGTTTGGCTAAGGGTTTGTCAATTTTATTTACTCCCTCAAAGAACCAATTCTTTGATTCATTAATTTTTGTATTGTTTTTCTTAGTCTCCATTGCATTAATTTCTGCTCTGATCTTTATAATTTCCTTCCTTGTATGAGTTTTGGGCTTGACTTGCTCTTCTTTTTCTAGAAGAGTTTCAACAATAAGTAATTTATTTGAGCTTGCTCTGTTTTCCTGATACGAGAACTCACCACTATAAATTTCCCTCATATGAATGCTTTCATCATATCCCATACATTCTGGTATATTGTGTGTCATTATTATTTAATTGTAGAAATTGTCTAATTTCTTCTCTAGTTTCATGTGTGACCCACTGATCTTTTAGAACAGTTATTCGATTTCCATGTGTTTACAAAGTTCTTGTGGTTTCTTTTGCCACTGATTTCCAATTTCATTATATTATGGTCTGATAATATGCATGGGATAATTTCATTTTAAGCAATTTGCGTTTACTTTAGCATGTTATATGAAAGAGTATGTGACTTATTTTGGAGAATGTCCCATATGCAGCCAAAAACAATGTGTACTCTGCTGCTATGAGTTGTAATACTCTGTAGATATCTAATAGGCCCATTTGTTCAAACGTTTGGTTTGGTTCTAATATTTCATTGTTGAGTTCTGTGTAGTTGTTCTGTCTATTAGTGACAGTAGGGTATTGAGGTCCCCTATTACAGTTGTATTAGTGCTTATTTTATTTTTCATTTCCATTAATATTATTTTATACAGTTGAATGTGCCAGTATTATTGCATATATATTTGATTGTTATTGCTTCCTCTTGGATTGTTCCATTTACAAAGATGTAGTGACCTTCTTATCCTTGTCATTTTTTTTTCCTGTTGTTGGCTCCCTTCCCCCCCCCCATCTGTTTACTTCTTGCCTTGCCTGGTGGATTAACTCTGCTGGGGTTCATGGAGATGTAGTCTTTATTATCTCTTTCTAGAATGTCCATCAGAACATTTTGGAGTGCTAGCTGGTGTTCATGAATTTCCTCAGTTATTTTTCATTGTGGAAATTTCTTATTCTCCATGAATTCTGAAAGATAGCGTTGTGAGGTCCATCAATCTGGGTTGGAGGTTGTTTTCTTGTAGGCTTTGAAATATTTCACTCCAAGCTCTCCTTGACTTGAGGGTTTGTGTTGAAAAATCTGCTGTGATTCTTATGGACTTTCCTTTATAGGTGATTTGGTTTTTTTCTCTAACAGCTTTTAATAGTTCATTCTTGTGTTGGATTTTTGGAATCTTGACTATTTTATGTCTTGCTATAGATATTTTTTGAACATGGCTAATTGAAGTTCTGTATGCCTCATTTATCTGCATGTCTAATTATTTTTTTCTGCCAGGAAAAATTTCTGTCATGATGTCTATGAACAGGATTTTTGTCATTTATGCTACATCCTTTTTCATCAACTCTGATGAGACTTATGTTATTCTTCTTTGCATCATCTAGCAGATGCTGGATTGATTTCTTTTTTTTTTCCTTTTTTAAAAAATTTTATTTAAAGAGAAAAAAAACAATACAGAGAAAAGGGTAGAAACAATACAAAACCTCAAAAAAAAACCATAAATCACTAGTTGACAAACCACATACTCCCTGAAATAGCTGTTCATGTTACAAAATTAAGGCAAACAAATTCAACACACAGTGAAGCTGCAAACAGAAAAAAAAAAGGATGGAATAAAGCCAATTGAGACAGTATAGTGAAATTGGCACAGAACATCACAGCAGGTCACCAGGACAACAGTAACAGGCAACATTGTATATCTCGTTGTCTTCACAATAGTTGTTCTTCTACTACGTAGAGCAAAATCAAAGAAATACACGACATTATAGAACACATCAACACAGTATTGAATAGAGCAACACCATTAATCAGGACAAAGCAAAAGGGCGATAAAAATATCTGCCTTCAGAGACAGTAGAAGGAAACTCCCCTGACTTGCTGTACCAAATATGGTCACCTCCTAAGAGATACCCAGATCCCTGGATCCCAATTGTTATGGGGGTGGGGGGGTGGGGTGTGGTATGTTTGATTCTAAGCCCGCGACCCGGTAGGCAGCAGGCTGCTTACTGGTTGGCTCGGCGCCCTAAATTCCAGCATGGTGTGGATCGCTGGATTGATTTCTCATGGTCCTTTGCTATTTTTAAGAAATCTTTCTCTTCATAATCACTAACTACAATCCTGTCCTAACTCTGCTCATTCTGCTGAGTATATTGTCAAAGGAATGTTTAATCTCCCAGAAATTTGTTTGAATCTGTTTATGGATTCTATTTCGTTTCTATGTTGGGCATTCATGGCTTCCATCCTTTTCCTAAGTGCTTCTATTTTTTTTTTTTTTTTTTTTTATCTATCTGCTCTACAGTCACTAAGCATGCTTTTCATTATGGTCACCATCTCTATAGTTATCAGAGAAATTATTTCTGATTTGATTTTCTCTGGATCCTTTTGAATTTACTTTGTTACTTCTCTTGTTACCACTTCAGATAGTCCAGGTGGGTGGCTTTCAGATTTTTCCACCTCATTGTTCCCTGAGTTTGCCTTTGGTGAGCTTAGCTTCTGCAGCTCTGTTTGCAGTGTCTTGTCACTTTGTATATTTTTAAAACTTAATTCCTGGGTTGATGCTTATAAATTGCCTATCATGTATAGCCTTACTGCTAGTATTTAGAACCTTTAGTAAATCACTACTTCACAGAGATGTCTTCCAGCTGTAGCTGGTTTTTGGGCTTCAAGTCTGTTGCAATATCCTACCTCTTCAATTTAATGAGGATAAGAAGTTGCTGCCTACTTGACTTATAGTATTTTTTGGCATTGGCCTAGTATTTTTTATAACCCTTAGGCAATCTCAGTCTTGGTATACCAGTAAGAACAACTGGTTAGAATGATTATGTCACTTTGACCAAAGTGGTGCAATCAGCAATAACAAGAGCATGAAACACAACCTAGAAAATAACAGAGTGAGGTAAACATTAATTTGCTGTATGAACTAGATCTGTGGTTATGTAACAAAATCTAAAACAAACTAGAAAACTATATTCAGTAAATAAGCCCTCAATATGACAATTTTACCCTCAGGGAAGAAAATATAAATGGGATCAGGGAGAAAAACAGAGAAATAGAAGAAAAGAGAGAGATTAGAACAAAAGAAGATAAAACAAACTTTGGGAAACAAGTGCATAAGGCAGGAGAGAGAGACGGAAGAAATAAAAAAAAGGACAGAGCAGCAAAAACAACCACAAAAAGACTAGAAACCATGTTCACACTCATAAAACTAAGGACAAATAATGAAGAACAAACAAACAAAAACAAGAAGGAAAGAAAATGAAAAAAAGAAAAAAATGTCCACTTCAAGGTGTGACTCTGCTGCCATTGGTAGACAATATGGGCAAACAGAGTCCAAGTCAGCATCAATCCAGCACCATTTTTTTTTTTTTTTGGTACCAGGGATCAAACTCACAACTGCACACTTGCAAGGCAGGCACTTATGCCACTGAGCTAAATCCCCAGCCCAAGTCAGTATCAATCAATTGCAGTAAGCCAGCAGCAGCTCCACAAAGGAGTAGTGGATAATCGCAGGGAGCCTATGACCTTATTTCCAATGAAGTTCAGTCTGGCCTTTGGCTGCAAGGCTGGAGCCAGATCTACCCAACCTGAAACAGTCCCCTTACCTACTGAGGGCCTGAACTGGGCTGGAAGCTACTAGGTAGAACCAGCAGCAGCTCCGAATCCCAAGCTCAGTTGACCTCTCTCTGTTAGCCACTCTCCACGATGGCTCTTGGTCAATGGCCCTCTTTTGCTGGACATCTGAGTGGGAGCAACTCACCAGCCACTGCAGTTTGCTGTGTCTACCACTCTGTTCCACTGGTGCACTTATCTGTGGAGGCCACTGATATCACCAGCAGTAACTGTGCATCTGCAGGTTCAAGCTGCTCTTCTTGTGCAGTGAGTCAGGACCCACTGCTGCCTGCCTCCTCTTCCGTCTTTATTGAAGTTTCTCTCTTTGCTTTCCCCATGGGCTTCAATTCTCACTTTGAA
This sequence comes from Dolichotis patagonum, assembly GCA_004027295.1. Lineage (NCBI taxonomy): Eukaryota > Metazoa > Chordata > Mammalia > Rodentia > Caviidae > Dolichotis > Dolichotis patagonum. The sequence continues at coordinate 19,731 of PVJX010030718.1, forward strand.
CCCTTCCTTCATCCCTGGGGACTCATTTTTCCTTCTTCTCTTCCTCATTTTGCTATATTCCAGTGTCTGTATACTGAATATTGAAGAGGTTCTTTTTGTAACTCACCACTCTGTCATCTTCCCAAAAGTTATAATTTCTTTATATACTAGCTGTGTATGACTTCTTTCTTTTTTTTTTTTTTCACTTCCTTTTTCTCATCATTGGATCAAGTAGGTTTTCTTGTCCAGTTATTTTTAAGAGTTTCCAGTTGGGTAAGAACAAGGATGAGAAGAAGCTGTTTTTCATGAAGTATACACTCACTCCTCTGTTGCTCCTTGAACAGAACACATCCTGAAAACATGGCTTATCTTTGGGTTTCTTATGTATAGTCTTTCTGAATGAAACTGCGTACATGAGGCTTTTGTTGTTTGGTGGTTTGTTCTAGTTCCCATGTCCCCATTTGCAGAGAATAATACTTTGATAAGTCAAAGTGCATTCCTTACCTTCAGGAATTACATATTTGCTAGTACTGTATAGCTGAGCCTTTTTGCTGCTGAGACTGGTCTCTATGTTATTTTGCTCTCTATTTTCTTCCATATAGTTTCTGTTTAATTTCAGCTGCTTTTGCCAACTCAAATAGATATGTTGGAATTTGGTCAGTATCCTTATTTGCAAAATAATAAAATGGGTTTGTAGATTTCTGGAGATGGAGGCTGTGTTTTTGTATTCCTAATTCTTACTGTTTTGTAAAGGTAAAAAGAGAAAATACTAATATTCCCAATCATGTTCATGAAGTCCTTAGAATTAGAAGTCTTCTCTAATTCATTAAAATAGTGATGTACACATTTTAGGAATAAAAAGAAATCCTTACTCTTGTAATCTGTATTCTCTCCCAGTGCTATTCAAAATTACAAATTTTTTAATAATATAAAAAAAATCCTTCAAAATCATTGAATCAATTATGTTTATAGAAATGCCCAGTAGATCCCACAAAAATTTGAGAGGACTCATCGTTTTGGAAAATTTAGAACCCTCAGAGATAGATCAAAACTTTATATTGTTAATTTACTCCCTATAAAATGCCAGGCTAAGCAATATTCATATATTTCCTACACAGCTTCTAGTACTTTCCTCAAGGTCATATTCTAGAATTGTCTGAATCATTTGGACTGTGAGCTGAAGTTATTGGCAATGCTTTGGGGCAGATGCCCATTCCTTGAAGCCAAAGGAGCCTGGTTATCTGGCAAGAGTTATTTCACACAAGGATAATGGAGAGTAGTTCTGTTCCTGAAAAATATCAACCTGAAATAGGAACTAGTTGATTAATTTTGATAATATCAATAAAAAAACAGTGATATATGTGACTGACTAATTTTTTTTTAAAAGAGAATAAAACAAAAGGGGGCAGTACAGAGAAGATCAGAACAGGACAACATAGGCAACACAGTACTTTACATTAAGTCAACTGGACATCAACAGTATCTAACACCATATCTCTTACTCTGCTATAGTTGAGCATAGTTTCAATTACAATAATATCAAACATAACACAATAGTATAAAGCCATGCATATAATGAAAAAATTACAGGGCTTTCTGAACCGAATAACAGAAAATGATCAATGGGTACTATAATATCTCATTTTTGATAAAAAAGAAAAAAATTTGTTTGAACTATCACACATATTCAAATTCAAATGAGACACAATGTGGTAGACAGAACCAATGGTAGTAGAACAAAAAAAGCATGGTAGGACTTCTAAGAAGGATAATATTAAACCAGCAATAGCTGTCATAATGTTTTCTTCAAAACAGCTGTTCATATCATCACGTATGATGTAGTCAAACAAAACAGGATAACACCATTCCAACTGATGATTTAAAACTTTGAAAGACTTCGAAGCTATGAGATGGGGCCTCATGTTTACCCTAAAGTCTTATATACTCTTATCAAATCTCATATTAGGGAGATTATATGGTATTTACCCTTGTGAGTTTGGGTTATTTCACTTAAGAGAATGGTCTCAAGTCGTGTCCATTTATTTATAAATATCTCGATGTGATCATTCTTTATAGCTGAGTAGTACTCCATTGTATAAAA